>QLOH01001210.1:0-50747 GCA_026901365.1 Sesbania bispinosa | reverse complement strand
ATTCCAATCACAAGAAGGGGGTTGAATTGTGATTTCTTAAATTTCCCTGCAATACTTTCTTTTAATGCTTAATCTGCTCAGATAACTTGGCTTTGGTATTAAAAGTTTTAACACCAGAAGATAACGGTTATATGTATGTAGTATGCAGAAAGATACAGTTCCTATATTGAAACTTTTGTTATCAACACTTACTTAGGTATTAGATAGTTTTCAAAATATTTGATGCACTTGAATAAATTATAAATCAAAGAGATATCGAAGAGAAAAATTGCAACACAAAATTTTTATACTGTTCACCTCTTCCAACCTGAGGCTACGTCCAGTCCCTAACACCTATAGGATTTTCTTACTCTTCTTTAAACTTATCAATCACCTTGGTAACCTTACCACTAGTATTCTTTTGCAGCCTCTTCAAGCTCCTACTATCTTCCTTCTCAACCTGTTAGCCTTCTGGCAACTTCTTTTGCAAGAAACAGTCACCAAAAATTGCAGATTTCTTCTTTACCTACAACCTTGTAGTATTGCCAACTTACAACTCATAATACCTTCTCAAGAGGCACATTCAATCTTACGCCTCTTTGAGAATCTCACAGAAATAATGTAATGAAATACAAGATTACAAGGCTCAAACTAAATACAAATTAAGCACAACAATGAAGGTAATGAGCCAACTCTCTCTCTAAGAACTTTTCAGAACATTTACTCAAGAAAGAAATAGAAGAAATTCTCCATAAGATATGGATTGTATTTCAACAAAATCAGTGTTTCTTCTGGATGGGCGTGTCCCAAATTGGAGGGGAAGTCTCCTTTTATAGAAGCTGGAGCAAATAGCCGTTGCAGACCACAACATGTAAACATGGGGAGTTTTCCCTTTCATGCTGCAAGCTGTTACTTTACAAGGACAAATGTCATCTTTTGACCAAGAGCATCTTCTGAAGACACATCTTCTGCAAAACTATCTTCTTGTGATTTCCCTGCAGCCATTTTCTTCTGAGTACATTCCATAGGACATTATTGACTTAGCATAAATTATTCCAAGTATTTTTGGCCCAAGCAGTAATCTCCAAAATGTAAAAACATATTTTCATGAATTTTGTATATTCTTTAGGGTCGTGATAGTGTTCTTCTTCTGTTGAGAAGAAGAAGCTTTGTGGGTTAATGTGGTCAGCTCTTCCTGGGATACTTAAATTGATTGATATAATTATTTTATCTGTATTTGCTTTAGCTGTAACTCCAAAAATGAAAAAAACATATTGTTTCATGTATTTCCGCTTCTTCTAAAGAATTTTCTGATAGCTGATCTTCTGCAGATTTCCCTTCTTCTGCAAAGACTTGTCAATGACATGTAATCATTCTAGGAGACTTCAAAATTTGTTTTTCTCTTGACTGCAACCTTAGGAGTCATGATTTTCCAGCAATGAGTTTCTTCTTCTCTTTTACAAAAGTGAATCTTCCTCTAATATGTTAGAGAATCATTTTTATTAAATTTCTCAACAACTTTCTTTCCTTCCTTCATTAAGTTATTCTTCTCAATTTATTGAAGTCATCTTTCTCAAAGTAGTTAGGATCTGTTTCTTTCTTCTGGAGCTGAATTATATCTTCTGCAGAAACCTGTCTGTACTTCTTGACATACACTTAAGTAAAATGATTAGCCCTTTAATACTCAGAATTATTCCAAGTAATTTTAATTGGTTGTCATAATTAAAACCAATAAGGGGATTCTTGGACCTTACACATATTTGAAAATAAAACCAACCAGTCCAATATTATCACAATCAATATTATTCCAAATACTATTAACATTCAATACAACAACAAAATATGCACAATTGAACATAACTTAGCTAAAGAATTTAAATATTTCTATGTTTGGTGTTTAGTATTGGATATGACAACATTGTTTTTTATTGTAATGTTGAAATTTTTTTTATGTTGAAATTCCTCCCGGTCTGCTTATACCAAATTCAAGAATTGTTTTATTTTATTTTTTGATTTTGAAATATTTGGAAATGTGATTCTTGGGGATAACGAGTCTTATCTCAACTTTGATAGTCCATGTTTTGTTAATGGACAAGCATGTCTTCTTTGTCTACCTTGACCTCATAATTTTCAGAATTTTTTATGTTCCTTCAAGATGGTTAGTGCTTGAAAATCCAAATGTTTCTAAAAGATTCTAAAGGTGATGAGAACAAGGAAACCTTGAAGATGCAAAGTACAATTGATCATTTGAAGGGTCGTTTGTCTTAAATTAAAGTCACTTTGGAGTGCTACTTGGGCTAATAAAGGGCTTCGAGTTCCTTCTGGGTCTGTGTTGATATTCTACATCTTTGGGTAGTAATTCCAGAAAAGGATCTCTGAAGACCAAAGTTCTTAATGACTCTAGATGATCTTGAGCAGTTTGGGTCGAAGGAAGGTATGACCTAGAGTCTGAGTGAGCAGAAGACTGAGCCTTCTCCGGTCAAAATATCTAACACAATGAAAGGATTTTCGTCAAGAATATCGAGACATTCTTTTAATTTGGATGGAACTTGTGATTTCCCTGATGAACTAGGCATTGTCTCGAAGGATTTGATGGAGGCTCAGTCCTCGAAATCGGAAGAACTACTTTAGTTTGAGTTTTAGTCTGGGGATAAACATTAGTTCAGTTTCGATGGAGCATTGACCTGATCCTCCAAAGCTTTTCAGCAGGAATTTCACCTGTGTTGATGGTTCTGTTACGGGTTGATTTGAATCCAGTTGATCCTTTTTTAATGTTATTTTGAAGACGTATACTGTTTCGATTATTTTGACAAATTCAAAGTGCTCCTAGTAAATAACTTAGAAGATTTTTGCAAAGGATGAAGAGCTTATTTTTTTCAAAGACAGATTCGAGAAGAAGAAAAATAGTCATTGGAGCAGTTATGAGAAGTTATATTCTTTCAAAGTGAATGCAAGACACGTGTTTTATAGTCGTTGCAAAGTTAGTTTATATTTATACGTGTCAAAACGTAATAATGTAGCCATTAGACTTTCCAACTCTATAGTTTTGAACTTTCATATTCCGAAACTCTCTGAATACCAAATACGTCCATCATCCTATGACAAACTGGTATTTCCGAGAGGAAAGTACGTAATCCATCAACCTTTAAGTTCAATGTTATTTGTCTGGTGTTCATTTTTGTTTCTTTCATTATAGTTTTTTTCTCTTGTTTCTTTGAATTTTAATTCTTTCTTTAAATTTTAGTTCTATGCTCTTCTTTTGTTATTTACTGGTCACGGGGCATTTTTTTCGTATTAGACATACAATAATTATTTTGACAAAAAAAAAGCATAACAATATTTTTTTAATAAATAGAATTCATAATATATGAAAGTTAAAAATTACATATTAACGTGAATGATTACATTTTTAATGGGATAACTAACTCTTTTGAAGGTTGATAATTATTTTATCCTATAATTGCTCCCCCGAACCCAATTATCTAAACTGAAAATATGTCTCACCACCAGTCCACCATTTTAATCATACTCTCTACCAACTCTTTTCCATGCATGGAAATGATCATATTTAAATTTTTTGTACATATCCATGAAATTGACCAAATTTTGAAACTTTCCCTCTCATACCCCCCTTTCATTACAGAACGGATTTTCCTCCAAAGAGATTTACTTATGATTAATATTCCTCATTCTCATTATCAAATAGTGTAAAATTAAATAATTATATCATTATTCCTAACACACTCTTATATCTTATAGTCTTTTTTATCTTTTTATTTATTTGAAAATATTTTATTTTATTTGATTTGTTATCTGATTTATTTTAAAAAAAATCATACAATATAATATAATATATAACCTGTTATCTCTAATGCTCATGGAATTACCCCTTAGTGAGATTTTTTTATTGCTTATGGAATGCCTCTAGTACATACATGATGTAAAAAAAATAAATGGACTTTTAGAGTATTCTTTCTAGTGCTCCAATAATGCCTCTTGTATAGGATAAAACTTTAAGATTCTTTGAATAGCTTTCAGAAGTAACGTTCATTATTTTACTTTAAGGTTTAATTTAAATAGACCGAACTATAATATTTCTTTCTAAAATCAATAATTTTCTTGCGAACTTATATATGCCCTCATGCAATATAATTGAATAGAACTAAAATTTTATGGGTTATAGGAATTGCTCACTTCATCAACCACTTAAAAACTTTGCTAGCTAGTCCAATGCCCTGTGCGATGCACGGAGGACACTCGTAACTGGAATATTATTATTATATATGTACATTTTTTAAGTGTTTGAACATGTTTCAAATTTCGTATTACATTTTTAAATTTTGAAATGATTTTCTAAATTAATTTAATATGTTATAAATTTTGTATTATATTTTTATTTATGTTATAAACTTTTTTTTTAATATGAGTGATAAAATTAGCTTTAATATTGGGATATAATAAAGGGACTATATTAAATAATTAATACAATTATTGTTATTATAATTATTAAATAATTTTTAAGTGTATGAGCATGTTATAAATTTCATATTATATTTTTTTTTTACAATAAAGTTTTACTTTTTTGAAATTATGTTATTATATTTTAAGTTCATAGTATGTTTTTATTTTATGTAATAAACTTTCCTTTTTAATATTGAAATTGTTAAAATGAGCTTTAAATAATATTGATTATTTTTATATAAAAATAACTATAATTAAATAATTACTATAATTACAACAATTATTATCAACATAATTATAAATTAATTTTTAAAGTTTTTGGGAATATTTTAAATTTCTTATTATTTTTTTAAAATTATTAGATTTGCTTAAATTATTATTTATATTTGTCATTATTATATTTTTTTATTTTTATAGTGATATTTACTTTAATATAATTACTATGGTTGATTAAATCTGATGCGTAAAATTAATCATTAAAATGTCAAATAAGATACTTTATATTTTTAGAAGTTTTGTTTAAAGGAATTTACTATTGTGTCCTTACTTTAGATTTCATTTACCACTTTCACTACCCTTACTTTTATATATATAAAGATAATTCTTTCTCTTTTACTTTTTTGAAGTTTAGTTCTTTTTTAAATTTCAGTTCATAAGTTTCTTAATTATTACAATTTTCCTGTAATGCATTCATCTATTTCTTTAAGAATTTTCCTTTTTAGAGAAGTTATAATCTAAATGATTGTAAGAATATTTTTCTGGGAGATATTTGAAAACATACAACAAGTTGAGCTAAACTTTTTAGAATCAAAGTGGAGTTTTTTTAAATCATTTTCGAAAAGTTAAAAGTTTTCCTAATAACTTATGGAAAGTTGAAGTTTTCATATCATTTCTAAAATTTTCACCACAAACACCTTCTTATCATATCATCTAGAAAGAAAGATAGGGTATATATAAAAGATTTTTATTGAAAATCACAGCATTGATTGCATTTATAACATTAAGACCCGATTTGAATACATTCTTGTATAAGAACTTCTAAAGATAAAAATAAAATGAATCAAAGAGGTCAAAAGAATTTTAAGTTCTCCATAAATTGAAATAGTTACTTATGAAGAAGTTAAATGAGAGAGCTTTTGGAGTAGGTGGGCTACAAAAACTAATTTCAACTTAGGGAAAAATTAAATATATTTAACCTCTTTGAGTTATTCTTTTTTTTTTTTCACCTAGAAACACTTCTCCGGAAGTTTCATCCAAATTTTCCCTAAATACTACACACTTCAATAAATTTTTTTCTATTCTTGGATCCTTAACTGCTCATTAGCATTTTCCAAAAAGATATTGTGACACCCTTAGGCGTGGAAATATAGGGAAAAGATATTTTCTTTCCAGGGCTACAACTTTATGTTTTAACACACAATTCCCAAATGAAGGACCTATATTCACCAGACAAACCAGTTAAGAAATAGTGTAAAAAATAAACAAAGAAATCAAACTCGGTTATATCTTCATGTTCTCTTTCTTTATTAATAGGTGTAAGCATATTCTGGAGGTGTAACTTTATCATTTTTCATGTGTGTTTTACCTACACCTTGGTAGCATCACGGGAACACAATGAGCGTGGGATTAAACACTATTGACAGATCCAAAGCAAGTGCGGGCCATATGTCGTGGAATGCGTGGCCCGTTGGTCTCCAGAAGTAAAAAATCCACGCACATGGTGACAAAAGTAAAACCAAACAAACGCAACACATCACACATCAAGGCCAGATTCGGACTCTGAAGCTTAAGCATAATCACGTTACAGTACAACCAAGCGTTAGTGGTCGCCACCGAAGCACACGCTAATGCAGCCATCTACCATGTGCCGTTTGTGTACTACTCTCCCCACATCTCCTTTTCAACTTTTATCGACTCTGGATCTCCGTCCACTTCCACACATGATCAAGATTCAAGATCCATCCACCCTTTTTTTAATTTAATCCAATCACATAAATATATATATCTATCAACCACCAACCGTACGCACAAGACAAGATCCATTCTGTTATTTTAATTTTAATCTAATCAAATATTTTATCAACCACAACTGTAAATCTGAGGAGGACGAGATTCTTTCTTTTGATCCGTGAGATTTGTGGATCACTCAATTCGCCAAAATAAAAGCACACATTTTTTTCTTCCTTCCTTTTAACACGCAAATGAAAAGTCCCCTTTCCCTTTCCCTTTCCCTTTCCCCACTATGATACTTTCCCAAGCAATTCAATTCATTCCCATAAAAAGCTACTTTATGCTGAATAAATTCCATTAAAATAAATGCCATTGAAAAATACTAAAGAGAGACATCCTCCAGTTTCAAGCATCAATACCAGGCAGAGGAAATTAAAATTAAAATTAAAATTAAAATCAAAACTAAATTAGAAATTCCAAAAACCAAATTACATCAAGTTCAAGGTAACAATAATAATAAGTTAAATCCAGAATAAAATGAAAATTATAGAAAAACAAAATGAGATTGGAAGCAGAAGCACTGGGAATAGAAAGAGGGGTTTTAGGATACCTCTTACTAATTATGTGAGTCTTCTTTGGCTTTGGGTTTTCTGCAGAGGATCATGTGCATAGGAGAGAAATTCCAGTGTCACCCCCTCTGGTCAATAGTCAGCAGTCTTAAATAGCATCTCATGAACATCAACCGTTCCTTTTGGTGCTATTCCCAAAGCCGCAAGAACAGTGACCACGATGTGGTTCCTCCAGTAAGCGATCCTTCCATCTTCAACCGGCTCCACCACGGCTGAGCCGGTGGCTTCGCCAGATCCCGCTCCTTCACCACCTCGAACCCAACCTTCTTCGCTGTTTCGGCTATATCAGCATAGCTCCTAAGCCCAGGCAATGCATCTCCTCTCTCAATCCCTTGAATAATCTCCACATGTTCAGCGTTTTCTCCTCTGTATTTGTCCGTTGTGACCCACTCATAGGAAACGTAAAGTGCCCTGGTTTCAGAACCCTAAAGATTTCCGCGTACACCTCCTCCAGCTTCGGCGCGTGACACGTGGCCCTCGATGGAGTACGCGCCGTCGAAGCTCTCGTCGGGGAAAGGCATTTGGAGGAAATTGCCGCACACCACATCGCATAAAGAGTCAAGCCCTGCTTTCTTGTTGTGCAACTTGGCTCGATTCACCTGATACTCGTTGATTGTGATGCCCACGACGTTGGCGCGCGAGTGAGCGGCGATGGCTCGCATGGGCCCACCCACACCGCAACCTACATCGAGGATTTTGTCGCCAGGCTTGACCTCGATGAGATCGACAGCCATCTCCTCATGGAGGCGCGTGGCGTCACGGTGAGATTTGCCAGGGATGGAAGGGGAGAAATGGAAGGACTGACCCCAACCCCATTCGTAGATATCGGTTACTAAATTGTAGAAAGTGTCGACGAAGTCGGGGACTTTCTCAGCGGTTTCGATCTCCTTAGGGCGGCGGAAGAAGGACCAGTACTGCTTGTAGTTGTCTTGGACTTTTCTCGGCGGAAATGGAGCCACCGGATAGATCGGTGGCGCGTTTGCCTTTTTGTTCGGCTGGACCGAGAATGCAGACGAACCAGTAAAGGCCGCCGGCGAGGAGAGCTCCGGTGCATAAGAGAGAGAAGGGGTCCATTCGAGAAGTGGGGAGATGGAGTTTCAGAGCTACTTGAGGCTGGTTTATTGCGCTAAACCAGTTATAGTAGTGATGTGACTGAGAAACAAACAATATTTCTCTCTCTTAAGAGTACACAGTATCAGTGTGCCACTACTCGCTAGAAACTAGAAATGAAAAAAAAATAAAAAAAATTTATTATATAATATAAAAACGTAGAAAAACTTATATTACGCACTTTTTTCGGTAAAGCCATTTAAGCAGTAGTGAAAACTATTTCGATTGTGTTTGGTAAGATAATTTTTTTGGATAACTACAAGTTTTTCTTGGAAAAGTATTTGAGGGTAGCTTTTCTAAAAAAGTTCCAATTTTTAGCTACTAGCTGAAAATTGGTTACAAGTTTATCTCTCAACCACTCACACTTATTATTATTTAATAATTAATGATGTCCTTAATGTCATTTTACCATTTTCAGCGAGTTTACCAAACAAATTCCAGTTTTAAGTTAATTTTAAGCTTTCAGCTAGCTTTTCACACAGTTTTACCAAACACATATCTCTTTACATTATATCATTTATCACATCTCACATTTCTCTCTTTACTCTACTTTCTCTCACATTGTTGTAAATTGTAATATTGTACAATTTATATTTCTAAAAAAACCTAGCATTGTGGATAAATAAAATAATTGGGATCAAATCATTAAAATAACTTGTTTAGTTAATATTTTAATTTATCAATATTTTTTATTATTTTATAATAAGATAATATTTATTTTATATTATTTCGATACTAATATTTTTAATATATTTACCTGATAATATTATATAATAATGATGTATATGATATTTATTATAAAAAACTAGCATCGTGGATATAATAAAATGAGTTTGATCGAATCATTAAACTATTTTTTATTAATATATTAATTTATCATTATTTTTTATTATTTATGATTAAATAATATTTATTTTATATTATTTTATAAATATTTTTTAATATATTAATCCAATAATATTATATAAAAATATTTATATGATATACTATTACTTATTAATATAATATGATATTATTAATATTATATGATATTTTTTTCTTTTTATAATTTTTTCAAATTTTTAAATATTAATGATATTCATAAATACCCATTACCTGCACCGGTATCCTTAATTTTAGTAGGCATTAGAATTGTACATAGGTTCGATAGACCCGATCAACCCCAACCAACTAAATCGAATTTAATGTAAAATGACATGTCAGTTGGTTATCCGAGTTGAATCGGATTCGATGAAGTGGAACCAGATAAATTTGAGTTGGGTATAGGGTTTCTGCATTTTCAACTTGAACAACCCATCTGATCATATATATATAAATAATAAAATTGATAAAAAAAATACTAAAATTTTCTCATCTGACCCGATCCAACTACAACTACGTATTGTTTTTGTGTTTTTTTTTCTATTTATCTTCTTCTCTTTAAATTTTTATGTAAACTCCACTACCCAATCAAACCCAAACATAATTGGGTTGTTTCGGGTTGGGTCCTAATTCAAAAACAAAAAAAAAAATAACTCAACTCGAATTTCTTTAATTAGGTCGGATCTAAAATACCACCAAACTAGATCAAGTCCAAATCAGATGCACCCCTAACAGGGTAGTGTACTACCCATCCCATTTACATCCTAGTGTGATTGGCTACTGCTACAGTCCACGTGCTTGGTGCCCGAATCTGATTAATTTGTTTAAACATGAGGACAACTCATAAAAAGCGCACACACACATCTTGCTACTAAAACTGTAAAGTCGGGTAAATCGCGCATGCTTAGGGATAACTCCTTAAATTCGCAATTCGTGTAACTTAATATTAAGTACATTAATCCAAAGCGGTTGGTCGAGTGGAGCAAGACAGGGTCGTGTATCTGACAAGTAATGTAAGTACCTCTGTAAGTGCTCTTTGAGCCCAAGGCTTTCCCTAGAATGGACGTCATCCTCTCACCTTAAATTTAATTCACAAAAAAATTAATATTAAGTACATTTGTTTTAATCCATGTCTTAGATTAGATTAATTGTCACTTACTAATTTTTAGTCTTATTTATTTATTTTTAATGTTTTTTATAACATGAGCTTTTTAGTATTGAGAATACGAATATAAAAAAAAATTATTTTTAATATATCTATATAAATATGTAATAACTAATTTCCATTTTAATGACAAAGTTTTTATCTTTTATATTTCTTTCTCAATTCTAGAAGCTGCTATTATTAAAATTGAATTGTACTGCATGAAGTTTAACATTAAAATTAAACCAATTTATAATAAAATAAAATAATAGAAAAATTAAATACAATATATTTTTCTATGTTACCCCGCAGCCAATTCTAGAAGCTATCTATCATGTGATCATATATGAATAACTTTATTTAATTTCAATCCAAAATTAATAAAAAATTACAATCTAACATATTATGATTATCTTTATTGGGTAATTATAGGGTAGATCCTTTAAGTTTGGGTCTACGGTAGACCCATACACTTTATTACTATAAAAGTAAATTTAATTTAATAAAATATATTATTAAATTTTTTAATATTAAATTTATACTATTTATAGTAAAAGTCTACCGTAGACCCAAAATATAAGGTCTATCCTAAAATCCCTCATTTTTATTTACTTGAACATGTTTTTGCTAGCTACCCTACCACGTTACTTTTGCTAGTTATACTAGTGATGTGAGTGAGAAACCAATATTTCTCTCTCTTTTTGAGAGTAGAGAGTATGACAGTGTTACTAGCTACTCACTAGGGATGGAAAAAAAAATTTAAATTGATACAATATAAAAACATACAATAACTTATATAACACATTTTTTCTCTATCTCTTTCTATTACATCACTCATCACATCTCATATTTTTGCTTTACTCTCTTTTCTCTTTTTTCGCACATTGGAGTAAATTGTAAGGTTATACAATTTACATTCTAAAAAAAAACTAGCATTGTGGATACAATAAAATGAGTGGGATCGAATCATTAAAATATTTTTTATTAAATATATTAATTTATTATGATTTTTTTATTATTTATGATAAGATTAAATTTATTTTATACTATTTTATAATAATATTTTTAATGTATGAGCCCAATAATGTCATATAATAATTTATATGATATATTATTAATTATTAATATAATATATCATATTTTCTCTCTTTATTTTAGAATTTTCAAATTCTTAAATATAAATGAATATCCGTAAATATCCATTAGGTATCCGTTAATTTTAGCGGGTATTAGAGTTGTACATGGGTTGGATAGACCCGATCAACCCGACGGACCCAACTCAATCCAATGTAAAAACAACAGGTTGGGTTGGATTAACGGGTTGAATGGGATTCAATGAAGTGGAACCCGATTAATCAGGTTCGGTATAGGATTTTCACATTTCCAATCCGACAATATATATATATATATATATATATATCAAATTGATAAAAAAATACTAAAATTTTCTCAATCTGACCCGATCCAACTACAACTACGTATTGTTTTGTGTTTATTTTTAAACTTGTCCGTTTGATTTATAGTTAAGTAAAATTCATTCTAGAAATCCATGGTTGAGATGGGTGATGCACGATTTATGAAACGCGTTGGACAAAAGTAATTTAAAATCAATTCCGTGAAAGCATAATTTTGCATTGTTGAAACGTCAAACCAAACAGACGCTTACACCACTCAATTTTTTTTAATAAAATGAGAATTTGACCAATCCAACCGTTGAATTATATTATATTATCTTCATGATCATGTATACTAAATTTTAGATAATTTGGATATTTGTAGGTATATTATCTAATAGTGGACTTTTACTTATATTTTAAAAACATATTATACGTCAAAATAAATTAATTTTTATTTAATAATAGGAAAGGGAGAGAATGGACTTTGGTAAGATCAAGAAGAAGAAGGGATTTGCGACCGGGATTGGCAAGACAACCAGAGGACAAGGGACTTTCAGAGGACAATGTTTTAGGAGGAATGGGTGGAATCGACACATGAAGCAATTTGATAACGGGTATGAAGATTGTGTTGCTTAATTTTTCACTAATTTTCCAGATGCATTTGGTACTGGGGATATTTGGAACGTTTTTTTTCAAAGTGGGGAGGCAAAGTAATTGATGTGTATATT
This sequence comes from Sesbania bispinosa, assembly GCA_026901365.1. Classification (NCBI taxonomy): domain Eukaryota; kingdom Viridiplantae; phylum Streptophyta; class Magnoliopsida; order Fabales; family Fabaceae; genus Sesbania; species Sesbania bispinosa. Next base: position 38,488 of record QLOH01001210.1, on the reverse strand, counting down.
CCTCAGAGGAGGACACAGAAAGGTTATCGTTTTGGTTTTGTTAGATTCAAGGATAATAATGACCCTGTTAAAATGGAGGAGAGGCTGCGCAACTTATGGATTGGAATTTACAAAGTCCAGGTGAATATATCTCTATTTGCAAAGGCGAAAAAAGGTGATGATTCAGTTAAGAATGTGTCCAGAATGTGTCTGATAGAATAAAGGTGAAGTTGAACAAGCAGAATCAAGTTGATGGTGTGATGGCTGGGAAAACGTTTGCTGATGTTGTTAAAGGAAATGTTAAGGGTGTGTGGAGACAAAAAGCAATAAATAGGGCTAATGACAATGACAATTGGAATGGGGTGGAAATCTGTGTATCTGATGATGAAATTGGATGGCTTCGGAGGTGTTATGTCGGATATGTGCATCAAATTGATGAAGTTTTTTGCTCCAAGATAAGTTGTTGGCAGAAGGGATTAGGTCATTGCAAGTAATTCCAATGGGAGGTGATATGGTGTTGATTAAGCCAAATGAGATGGGAACTTTGAAGAGCTGTTAAGTGAATTGAAAGATATGTTTTCAACATGGTTTCAAACCATTAATCCATGGTGTCAAGAAGATATTGCTCGAGAAAGATATGTATGGGTTAGGTGCCATGGTGTTCCGGTGCATACTTGGTCAGAATCTACATTTAGATTAATTGCAGCTCAATTTGGGCGATATGTGTGTATTGATAGTGGCACTAAAAATAAAAATAGATTAGATGTAGCTTGGGTGTTGATTCATACTAGTTCCAAGCAAGGTATTAATAGATGGATGAAAATTAAAGTTAATGATTTGTTCTTTGCAATTAACATTGTGGAAGATGTTGAGTCTCAAAAATATCATAAAGTGGTTTATGATGTTTTAAGACAGAAATATTCCCAGTTTTAATGAATAGCAAATTTGGCTTAAAATACTTATCATAGATTCTCATAAAGTTAAATCTTTCATTTATGATTTCAGCAAGAGCCATTAAAAGTTCATATAGAAAGACTAAGTGCAGAAGCTGTCTGAAGCAGTGCACCCTGTCTGAAGCATCAAGGCTGTCTGAAGTCCCTTGATGATGTGGCATCTCTTGTCTGAATTTGTGAAGACCTGTCTGAATCTCATTTTGAATCACACACGATCTCTGCTACAACAGCTGGCACTCCTTGTTGCATTTCAAGCACGTTCTCTGCCACAACGTGTCCTCTGCTACGCAGCCATTGTAGCAACAACAAATAGCAGCTTTTGGCAGGAGCAAAAACTGCAATGTGTCAGATTTGTTAGAGAATATTCTGTGCATACAGCAGGTTGTCTCACAACGGAATTCATGTATTTCACAAACGGTGGTTTTCTCCAACGGACTAATATTTAGGTATAAATACCCCCCATCCTTGAAGACCATCAAAGGAGAGAAGAATTGAAAAAGAATAAAAACTCTGCAAGTTTTTCGCTGCAACACTCTGATAAATATTTTTATCTTTGTACACACATATTGTTTTATTCTGAGCATACCTCAGTAATTTCTGTACAATCTGTAATTGTTTAAGTCTCAAAACTGATATAGTTTGTGAGCTTAAGCATTTCTCTCATTTGTATTTGCTTTGAGCCTGGAGAGGCTTGTCTGAAAAAGAATACTTGGTTGTAGAGCCTGGAGAGGCTTGACTGTAAAAGAATACTTGGTTGTTGAGCCTAGAGAGGCTTGTCTGAAAAAGAATACTTGGGTTGTAGAGCCTGAAGAGGCTTGTCTGTAAAAGAATACTTGTAATCTTGAAACATTAAGAGAAAATCCAATTGCTAGTTGGCATTGGGACTGGACGTAGCTCACAAGTGGTAGTGAGTGAACCAGGATAAATTCTGTGGCTAAGTTTTCTTACCCTTATCTCTTGTAAATTCAGTTTAAACTAATCAAGGGGTCTGAGTAATTAATCTAATATTTTAAAAGGCACAAAACATCTTTTAAAAACAATTTTTACAAACCGTCTGAAAACTTCAGACAGCCCTCCAAAAGCCTGTCTGAAATTCTGTTTTGAGAACCTGTTTGCGAAAAGCTTTCTAAAATATTTAGAAACACTATTCAAACCCCCTTCTAGTGTTTCCCTGTGTTCCTACAGTTGGTACCAGAGCTCTACTCAGGGTTGAAGCACCTAACAAGTGTTTGAGGACTGAAAGATCCATATGGAAGCTTTTAACAGCAACAGGCAATACATCACAGAAGGAGCCTCTATCATAAGACCCCCAGCATTCAATGGAGAGGATTACCACTACTGGAGAGATAGAATGAAGTTGTTCATTGAGAGCACCAACATTGATGTTTGGGATGTGGTCACTGATGGAGACTATGTGCCCATGCAAAATGGTGTGCCTATACCTAAGACTGATGGACCTTGGAGCAGAAGGCTAGAGTCCAGATGAATGCTAAAGCCAAACTCTATCTGATATGTTCCTTGAACAAATCAGAATATGAGAAGGTTAATGGATGCACCTCTGCCAAGGAGATCTGGGATACTCTTACAGCAGCCCATGAAGGAACTGAGACTGTCAAGCAATCAAAAATAAGTATGCTCATACATCAGTATGAGATGTTCAAGATGGAAGAATCTGAAACCATTGACCAGATGTTTGGAAGGTTTCAGACCATAACAAATGGACTCAGGTCCTTAGGTAGAACTTATAATTCTGGAGACAACAACAGAAAAATTCTAAGGAGTTTGCCTAAGTCCTGGAGACCCAAAGTAACTGCCATTGAAGAGGCAAGAGATTTGAATTCTCTTAGAGTGGAAGAACTGTTGGGATCTCTTAAGGTCCATGAGCTTGAGCTTGGAGAAGATGACAACAAGAAGAAGTCTTTAGCACTAAACTCCAAGGCCAAACAGTCTAGGCATGGCAACATCAAGGCTATGCAAGCTGAAGCAGCTTCAGAGGCAGATGAAGACTCTGAGATAGCTCAGAAGATGATGATGATCTTGCTCTTCTAAGCAGAAAGATCAAAAGAATGTTGCAGAACAGAGGAAAGTTCAGAAAGAACCAACCCTCATCATCTAAATCAGGTAAGACAGGTAAAGAGTCTAACTCTGATAAAATCATTTGCTTTGAATGTAAGCAACCAGGGCACATGAAGGCTGAATGCCCAAAACTGAAGAAAAACAACTTTAAGAAGAAAAAGTTTTTCAAGAAAAAGAAAGGTCTTATGGCAACTTGGAAGATCTTGATGAGACAACCTCAGAAGAGGAGGAAGATACTTCAGAAGAGGCAAATCTGTGTCTCATGGCCAGTCTACCATCTTCAGACAGTTCTGAAGCTGAGGTATTCCCTCTTACCTTACAGAGATGTATGATGATCTGGTGGAAAGTTCCAAGGAACTTTTCCAAGAGTATAAGAATCTATCCAAAGCTCACACAGAAATGTGTAATAAGTTTGAGGCTCTTGAGATAGAACATATTATGCTCAAGGAAAAGGCCCTTGAGACTGAAAACTGCAGTCTGCAAGCTATGTCTGAAGAAAATAAAAAACTTCAGAAACAAGTTGCAGAACTGACAAAAGATCTAGCCAAATTTGTCAAAGGAACAAAAAATTTGAATATGATGCTTGGAAATCAAAGGCATTCTCTTAACAAAAGTGGACTAGGCTTTTGGGATTATAACGTGTCTGAACCTCCTATTGTATTAAATTTTTCTAAAGGCAAAAAGAAGGTTACTGGGTGTTCTCACTGTGGTAGGCCTGGACACAATGTGACTCAGTGCAAACACAAGAGAAAAGCAAGACCCAAAGCTAACAAAACAGGACCCAAAAGAACTTGGGTACCTAAAAACTTAATTTTTCCTGTTGCAGATGTGTTTAACAGGACAAAGGAGACCCCACAAATGGTACCTGGACAGTGGGTGCTCGCGACACATGACAGGAGAAAGGTCTTTGTTCCAAAACCTTAGACCTAAAGAAGGAGGAGTGGTCACCTTTGGTGGAAACCAGCAAGGGAAGATCACTGGCATAGGGACTGTAGGTATAATTCCTTCATCCTTATTAAGAATGTGCTTCTTGTGGAAGGACTTCAACATAATATACTGAGCATAAGTCAATTATGTGACAGTGGTTATGTAGTATCCTTTACCAAGGAAGGATGCATAGTCAAAGACACCTCTGATCAAACCCTCTTTACTGCTAAGAGACACAGCAATGTGTATAAAATTGATCTAGAGGATCTAGCAAGTCAAAATGTAAAATGCTTCATTTCTGTTGAAGATGAAAAACAGATTTGGCATCAAAGACTTGGGCATGCCAGCTTGAGATTAATCTCAAGATTAGCAAAACACAACCTTGTTAAAGGATTGCCCAAGCTTTCATACAAATCTGACATTTTATGTGATAGTTGTCTGAAAGGGAAACAAACAAGACACTCTTTCAAGAGTAAATATGTTGTTTCAACTAGCAGACCACTAGAACTTTTACACATTGACTTGTTTGGTCCCATTAGAACAGAAATTCTTAGTGGCAAGAAATATGGTTTGGTCATTGTTGATGACTATTCTAGATTTACATGGGTAATATTCCTTAGAAACAAGGATGCGACTTTTAAGAATTTCACAGTATTCTGTAAGAAGGTACAGAATGAAAAAGGATTCTATATTTCTGTCATAAGAAGTGATCATGGTGGAGAGTTTGAGAATGCAAACTTTCAAATGTTCTGTGATGAGAATGGGATCTCACACAATTTCTCTGTGGCTAGAACACCTCAACAGAATGGGGTTGTTGAGAGAAAGAACAGAAGTTTGCAAGAGATGGCAAGAACCATGCTCAACTCAAGCAGTCTACCAAGAACCTTCTGGGCAGAAGTTGTTAGCACAGCTTGCTACCTTCAAAACAGAATATTGGTAAGAACCAATTCTGAAAAAGACTCCATATGAATTGTGGGAAAGGAAGAAAACCCAACATATCATATTTCCACACCTTTGGATGTGAGTGTTTTATACTCACACCAAGGATGATCTTGGAAAGTTTGATGCAAGGTCAGACAATGGATTTTTCATTGGATATTTTGAAACATCTAAAGCCTATAGAGTGTATAATTCTAGAACTTTAACTGTGGAGGAAACTATTCATGTAAAATTCAATGATAACAAAGAGACTGATAAAGAACTATCAGATCTAGAGGATGATTTTGCAGGAATGGAGCTGAATGATCACAACAGTTTGAAGGATGAGCAGCCGTCTGAAGTTCCTACTGTTACTGAACCTCTTCAGACAAATGTTGAGTCTCAGACATATTTGATACCTCCTCAGAGACATGAATGGAGATACAATCACATCATCCTAAAGAGCACAATCATTGGCAACACTTCAGAAGGAGTAAAGACAAGATCAAAATTCAAGAATCTGAATTCACTTGCTCTCCTGTCTGAAATTGAGCCAAAAGAACATTGATGAAGCTCTGCATGATGAAGGGTGGATCCTAGCCATGCAAGAAGAGCTGAATCAGTTTGCTAGGAGTGATGTTTGGACCCTTGTTCCTAAACCCCATGGGAAAACAATTATTGGAACCAAATGGGTGTTCAGAAACAAGCTGTCTGAAGAAGGCAAGGTAGTCAGAAACAAGGCAAGATTAGTTGCTCAAGGATACAACCAGCAAGAAGGTATTGACTTCACTGAAACCTTTGCCCCAGTGGCCAGGTTAGAAGCAATTAGAATTCTTTTATCTTATGCTGTAAATAATGGCATCAAGTTATATCAAATGGATGTTAAAGTGTCTTCCTCAATGGTCTCATTGAAAAAGAGGGTTTTGTTAGACAACCCCTTGGTTTGAAGATGTAACTTTTCCTGAACATGTTTTTAAACTCAAGAAAGCTCTCTATGGTCTGAAACAAGCCCCAAGAGCTTGGTATGACAGATTGAGTAGTTTTCTTATATCAAATGGTTTTGAAAGAGGAAAAGTAGACACAACCCTTTTTAGAAAACAGTCTAACAAGATCTTATTCTTGTCCAGATATATGTTGATGACATTATCTTTGGTTCAACTGATTTCTTCACTATGCAAAGAGTTTTCTAAGTTAATGCAATCTGAGTTTGAAATGAGTTTAATGGGTGAACTAAAATTTTTCTTAGGACTTCAGATTAAGCAAGATTCTGATTGTATATGGATCCATCAAGAAAAATATACAAAGGAAATGCTTAAGAATTTCAACTTAAGTGATTGCAAACCCATGACAACTCCAATGCACCCTTCTGCATCTTTAAATAAAGATGAGAATGAAGAACCAGTAAATCAAACTTTGTATAGAGGAATGTATTGGTTCATTATTGTATCTAACAGCAAGCAGGCCTGACATTATGTTCAGTGTATGCCTCTGTGCTAGATTCCAATCTGATCCAAGAATTACTCACTACAAAGCTGTAAAAAGAATTTTCAGATATCTTAAAGGTACTACTAATCTTGGTCTGTGCTATAAGAAAAGTAAGGATTGCAAGGCTAGTAGGCTACTGTGATGCTGAGTTTGCTGGAGACAGAGTTGAAAGAAAAAGCACCAGTGGTGGATGTCATTTCTTTGGAGAGAATATGATTAGCTGGTCAGCAAAAGGCAGAGCACATTGGCATTATCAACAGCTGAAGCAGAATACATCTCAGCAGCCAGTTGTTGTTCACAACTGCTATGGGTGAAGTATCAGCTTAAGGATTTTAATATTTCATATCTGTTATACCTGTGTTGTGTGATAATACTAGTGTTATTCATCTGTCTAAGAATCCCATTTAACATTCTAGGGCTAAACATATAGAAATCAAACATCATTTCATTAGAGACTATGTTCAGAAAGGTGTTTTTGATATTCAGTTTATTGATACAGCATCAATGGGCTGATATATTCACAAACCTCTAACTGAAGATAGATTTAAGTTCATTAGAGATAATTTGAACATATATTGCATTTGATTGTATGAAAATTGATGTGTCTGAATTCAGCTTGTCTGAAACAAGTGACTTGTCTGAAATTTTGGGTCGTCTGAAATTAATATGGATGTCTGAAATCTATCACTTGTCTGAAATGAACAAATGACGTGGCAATAAGGGGACAGTTTTAATTTCCTTTATTTTGTCTCTTCCACTTCGCACGTTACCCTATGTCTGCGCAGCCAATACATGTCTTATTGCTTCAGAGGTCTATATATACAGAAGGAAGTGGGTCAGAGTAACTTTACCACTTACTCTATTCTCAGAACTCTTGCTAGTCTTAGTCTTCAAGAAATCTCTTTCTCTCAAGTTTCTTCAATCCTCATCAATGGCACCTACGAAGTCAGCTGGAGGAAACATAGTGAAGACCAAGGGTGTGCACCTTGATGATCTTGAAGCACTCGGTATGGACCTCTACGCAGAATTTCAAGTAGCTGGGTGGCTTGAATACTTCAACAAAAACCTTACACAATGGCACGAGCAAGTGTCTTGGATTTCTGGAGTACAACTAGAGGTATTCCTAATCCTCAAGGCATTTACACTAGCATAAAAGCCACTGTGCGTGGTGTTCGCAGTTTTTGTGGATGAAGATATCTTGGCCATTGTCTATAGTGTCAAGAAGGAAGGGGCTGTGTTTACCCCAGGCTGGGAGAACAGGAATGGTGGAAAGCAACGTTTCACTGAGTTCTTGTATGGAACAGCAACTCCAGCCAGCTTGGATGCCAAACACATGTCTGATAGGCTAGGGTTCTGCATGCCATTTTAGGGAGCTCTGTAATCCCTAAAAGTAGGAAGCAGGAACCATGTGTCTGAGTTGGAGAGGGTTTCTGTCTTATCCACTTGTTGCACAAGCAGAAAGTCAATCTCCCCAACATCATCATGTATCACATGCAGAAGAGACTCAGAGACTCTGCAGGGAGCTTTCCCCACAACACCATCATCACCAAGGTGTTGCTACACTTCAAAGTTCCCATTGAGAGGCTGTTTGATCACCTTTCACTCCCTGTGTTTGGTGAATCAAATCTCAAAAGCATGGAGATCAAGCTTACTCCAAAACCTCCCTCACCTACCATGAAGGAGAGCTTGCTGATGGAGAAAGCTGCAAGGAAAAGCACAACAATGCAGATTCTGGAAGAGGAGTTGAGAGGAGATATAAGGAAGCATGAATTTAAGCCATCAAAGCCCGCTCCTCAACCCAAGTTGAAAAAGCTTCCAGTAAGGAGCTTTGCTAAGGTGGCACCTGCATCTGTGAAGAGTCAGTTGTCTGAACCTGTTCAGAAGGCTTCTCATGAGCCGTCTGAAATTGTGGGTCAGGTGTCTGAATCTACACAGACTCAAAAGCCTACTTCTGAAATGGAAGGACAGGCTGAAGAGTCAGATGCAGCTGATGCTGTTACTGCTGAACCTTTGGCTGCCTGCCCATCTGATCCTGAACTTATTCAGGTGGCAGCTTTGGCTACTGCTTTGGAGCAAGAAGAAATGGAGAAGAAAGCTGAGCAGGAGAAGATTGATAGGGCTATTGTTGTTGCTTCTCAGTTAGCTTATGCTAAAGATGATAGGCAAGCCACTCTGGCTGAGGTTTCCAAGAAAAGGAAGAGGTCCAGTGCACCTCATAGGAGAAGGAACAAAAGCAAGCTTCTTCAGACAGACCCTGAGCCTAGGGTGACAAGAAGCATTGCTTCACAACTTGAGGCAGAGGATGAAGCAGGGAAGTACCAAAACTTTGTCAAGGCCCAAGAATATTTCAAGAGAAAAAGGGCAGATAAGTTAGCTGAAAGGAGCAGGCTGAGAAAGAGGCAAAGCCTAAAGAAAATGAAGCATCAAAGCCTCCCTACAAGAGGATCAAAGTGAGGTTTGATAATGTTACACAACACCCTCACCTCCTTCTTCTCCTGATTTGCAACCATCCAAACCAAGCCCTCAACCTTTACCTAAACCTATCTCACCAGAAAAACAACCTTCACCACCTCCTTCACAACCTTCATCATCTCCACAAATAGAAAACCTACCCTCTAAACCATCTTCACCATAATCCACTCATCAGAAAACCAACCTGAACCTACATCACCAAAACCCTCTGAAAACCAACTATTTGTTCCCCCATCACCTCAAATAGTCCAACCTTCTGAACCCTCACCCCCTCAACCTCAACCATCAACACCATCACCTATACCTTCACCATCAACATCCCCACCTCATACACCTTTACCAACTTCATCATCTCCACTCTTACTACAATGGTATAATGAAGAAGAGTCATTGCCTGCTGAGGCTCTACAACTATCTCTTTTCCCTCTGATCCTTGCTCATTGCCTAAGTTTGGCAACCTTTCTGAAGAACTGCAATACTTCAGAGCAGCACCTGCTATATCTCTACACCATGGCCTCATCAGAAGAACTGTTGCTGAAGAGAGAGCCAAATACAGTGCTGAATCAGGTTGCTTAGAAAAGCTCAGAAAGGGTGTTGTCCCTCCTGCACATTCATGGGCACCTATCAACCCATTTTCTGAAGAGTCATGGAGGTTGAGTAATGAAGAATGGTATCTTGTGAGACAGCTCAACACAGAGTCTGAACTGTTTCAAAGAGATCTGGAAAGGGGAGTTGGGATGATAGGCTACAGGCCACCTAGAACATGCTCCATCAGGCCAACCACTGCAATCTTGGTGAAGCCTGATAGAATTGTTCCTAGGTATCCCTTAAAGGAAGGCCATGATGAGAAGTTCAAAGCACATAAATTTTACTCAGTATCTCCACCCCTATCTGAAATAATGAGTACAATAGAGTGTGATGCTTTACCAGAATTTATCAGCAGTCAGGGAGGAGGCTTAGATCAGTTGCTGCAAGACTGGATGTGGGCTTCTTATTGGAAGATCAAAGAAGATGCTGGATCTTTTTCTGGATCAATTGGTCCTGATGCTGAATCTGAAGTGGGACTTGGCAAGACTACAAATGTCCAATACCACTATCTGAAGGATTACTTTCCCCCACCTGCTGACTCCTTCAATGAAGACTGGGTTTTGTTGAAATTCATTGGCACTTTCTTTTGGCCAGTGTTCAGACCATCTGTTTACAATTTGAAACCAGGCTTCGGGGTCCTGAGATTTGTCTGTCCTTATATCCAAATCATTCTATATGAATCTGAGCAAGACTTGTCTGAAGAGAACTTAAAGCTAAAATCCAAAGTCAAGAAGCTTGAGAAGAAATTTGCTGAACAAGAGAAGAAGTCTAAGCATCTGATTGCTAATCAAGAGCAAATTCTTCATGAACAGCAGCTTATCAAGTCTGGGCAACAAGAGCTGAAGACATCAGTAGAAGCAGCAATAAACAAGGCCAAGGAAGAATTAAATTCATTTCTGACTGAAGCCTTGCTGAAGAAAAAGGATTAAACTGTTTTGCCATTGTCTGATGTTTATTTTTCTTATGATTTGTGATTGATTGTCTGATTTATTGCACATCCATTAAATAAAATCAGTGTTTTTGAATCAATGTTTGTTTGCTCTGATATCTATTGGTTATCTCTAATCTATATTGCTCTGTTACTATTTTGCTCTGATTTTCCCTTTTGATTGATGACAAAAGAGGGAGTAATTAAAACTAACAAAATTTGGAGTGATTACAGGATTTAGGGGGAGTACAGTACAATACGCTTTAAGCTTTCTGAGTTTTTTGAGCAAATAAGGAGCATATACCTTAAACAGATCCTGTTAAAGGATATGTATCTCAGGGGGAGCTATTTAAAGCTTATTACAGATTTATATATTTTAAGAAAATTTGTCATCATTAAAAAGGGGGAGAATGTTGAGTCTCAAAAGTATCATAAAGTGGTTTATGATGTTTAAGACAGAAATATTCCCAAGTTTTAATGAATAGAAAATTTGGCTTAAAATACTTATCATAGATTCTCATAAAGTTAAATCTTTCATTTATGATTTCAGCAAGAGCCATTAAAAGTTCATATAAAAAGACTAAGTGCAGAAGCTGTCTGAAGCAGTGCACACTGTCTGAAGCATCAAGGCTGTCTGAAGTCCCTTGATGACGTGGCATCTCTTGTCTGAATTTGTGAAGACCTGTCTGAATCTCATTTTGAATCACACACGATCTCTGCTACAACAGCTGGCACTCCTCGTTGCATTTCAAGCACGTTCTCTGCCACAACGTGTCCTCTGCTACGCAGCCATTGTAGCAACAACAAATAGCAGCATTTTGGCAGGAGCAAAAACTGCAATGTGTCAGATTTGTTAGAGAATATTTTGTGCATACAGCAGGTTGTCTCACAACGGAATTCATGTATTTCACAAACGGTGGTTTTCTCCAACGGACTAATATTTGGGTATAAATACCCCCATCCTTGAAGACCATCAAAGGAGAGAAGAATTAAAAAGAACAAAAACTCTGCAAGTTTTTCGCTGCAACACTCTGATAAATATTTTTATCTTTGTACACACATATTGTTTTATTCTGAGCATACCTCAGTAATTTCTGTACAATCTGTAACTGTTTAAGTCTCAAAACTGATATAGTTTGTGAGCTTAAGCATTTCTCTCATTTGTATTTGCTTTTGAGCCTGGAGAGGCTTGTCTAAAAAAGAATACTTGGTTGTAGAGCCTGAAGAGGCTTGACTGTAAAAGAATACTTGGTTGTTGAGCCTGGAGAGGCTTGTCTGAAAAAGAATACTTGGGTTGTAGAGCCTGAAGAGGCTTGTCTGTAAAAGAATACTTGTAATCTTAAAAGATTAAGAGAAAATCCAATTGCTAGTTGGCATTGGGACTGGACGTAGCTCACAAGTGGTAGTGAGTGAACCAGGATAAATTCTGTGACTAAGTTTTCTTACCCTTATCTCTTGTAAATTCAGTTTAAACTAATCAAGGGGTCTGAGTAATTAATCTAATATTTTAAAAGGCACAAAACATCTTTTAAAAACAATTTTTACAAACCGTCTGAAAACTTCAGACAGCCCTCCAAAAGCCTGTCTGAAATTCTGTTTTGAGAACCTGTTTGCGAAAAGCTTTCTAAAATATTTAGAAACACTATTCAACCCCCCTTCTAGTGTTTCCCTGTGTTCCTACAGAAGATCCATTCATTAGTCCATGGAGAGTATTTACAAGGAGAACATTATATCAATCTCATTCCGAAGGGTTAAGTGAGGGTTCGTGAGAAGAATTTTCATACGATGGAGATGAGTGGGAAGAATTGTGCAAGGAAGAACATGGGGTTGATGGGAGTTTTGAAATTCAAATTGATGATGAATATCATAATCAATTTGATAATAATTCCGATGTAAATACAAGAGATATGATTGTTTAAAAACCATGAATCAAGGAGCAAGTGTGCAAGATCCGTTTGGGGTGATTGTAAGTTTCTAGTTTTTAGTTATGAAATCTAAATTTGAAAAAAAAAATTGTTTGGATAAAATAAGGTTGGAAATGGTTTTAACATGAGTTTGAAAATCACTTCTCCTTTGTTTGGTGACACAGTGAAAATATGGAGAAATGCACTTTATGGTGGGTCTCATGCCAAGTTTAATTTCTCTGCAAAACAGGCGAGAAATGTAGAGAAATTGAGTTGTGTGATGCAATAATCGATTATTTTGTATCAATAATCGATTTTTTTTGTGTGTTGTGATACAATAATTGATTATTTTGTATATATGATCGATTATTTTGGTCCCAGGAACAGGGAACTTATATTCTGACCGGCAAAAAATCAATTTCTGGCCCTCAAAAATAGATTTTTTGGTTCTGGAATACAAAACAAAATTCACATTTCTCTTCTATTTTTCACAAATTTCACTCACACCAAATAACCTACTTTCACATTTCTCTTCTATTTCTCACTCATTTCACTCACAACCAAATTAACAACCCTTATTTCTCCTCTATTTCACCTTTATTTTTCTTTCCTCCCATTTCTCTTCTACCCATTTCTCTTCTCACCATTTCTACAATATCACTAAACAAAGCATTCATGTTACTTTTTAAATAAAAACAAAAGGATTCGTGTTTTTTATTTCTAGTTTCACCTTCAACCATAACATAACTTTCACTCAGTCTTCCCTTCTCTCATCCCTCAGTTATGTCATTGCGGCCACTGGCCACAATGTTGTAGCCATCGTTGGTGGCCTCGGTTTGCCCTTGTCTATATCGCAGTCCATGACGATTCGTGTATAAGCCAATAAAGTCAGCATTTTCATTCGTCACGAAGCTTATGAAGCCATCGGTGAGATGCTTTGCATATCTCTGAGACCATAATCTTGCCTGATTTTGATTGATTTATTAGTTCTTCCACTCTTGTACCTTTCTCGATCCCTTGTTTTAGGAAAAAAAATTCTGATTGAATTTTTTAAGGGTTAATAAAAAAATTGAGTTTACTTAAACACCAATATGACATGAACTAATAAAAGAGGGGACTTTTGTAATTAATTGAAAAAATGTTTACATTGACTAGGCTCAATTGCTCAATCACACAATGGATGAGGAAAAGGGATTCAAGGGTAATTTTCACTATCCAAGTCACCAACATGTACTGTAAATGTTGATTAAAGAGATGGGATTTAATGTGCTATCGAAGTTAAGGAGAGTTGTAATATAGAGATGGAAGGAAGGAAGATATAGAAAAGAGAGTGAAAAAGTGGGAGAAAATAATAAATATAATAGTGATATAATAAAAAAGAAATAAAAAGAAAGTAAAAAGTAAACTCTCATAGTCTCAAGTAGCTAGGTCCCTGCGAGATACGCACGTTCCCGGTTAGGTATCTAAAAGTTTTAGTCACCAAATAATTCTTGAAAGTATGAAAGTGTCAACAAATAGGTAATTGTGTCACCAATTAGGTATCCGAAAGATGAAATCACTGGGTCCCTGTAAGCAGTGATAATATTTAAAGAATTTAATTGCTACCCAATAACTATTTGGTGACACTTTTCATACTTTGAAGAACTTATTTTGTGACTAGAATCTTTCATAAATATTATTGGTGACACATATATCTTATCTTTGAGAGACTTAAGAGTTTACTTAAGAGGAGGAGATGCAAGAGAATAAATATAAGAAAACATATCTAATGAATATATACTGATAGTAAAAAAAATAGTTTTATATGGTCTTTTAATGATATATTGTCACATCATTTATTAATTTAATAAAGTTATATCATAAATGTTTTAAAAGTTCAAAGTTTTAATAAGTATATTTTTTATGTTTTCAATAAAAAGTTATGTATGTGTTCAAATCTACTAGGATTAGGTCAGTGCAAGTTGATGAAGTTGATGAAGTTTTTTTTTGCTCCAAGATAAGTTGTTGGCAGAAGGGATTAAGTCAGTGCAAGTAATTCCAATGGGAGGTGATATGGTGTTGATTGAGCCAAATGAAGATGAGAACTTTGAAGAGCTGTTAAGTGAATTGAAAGATATGTTTTCAACATGGTTTCAAACCATTAATCCATGGTGTCAAGAAGATATTGCTCGGGAAAGATATGTATGGGTTAGGTGCCATGGTGTTCCTGTGCATGCTTGGTCAGAATCTACATTTAGATTAATTGCAGCTCAATTTGGGCGATATGTGTGTATTGATAGTGGCACTAAGAATAAAAATAGATTAAATGTAGCTTGGGTGTTGATTCATACTAGTTCCAAGCAAGGTATTAATAGATGGATGAAAATTAAAGTTAATGATTTGTTCTTTGCAATTAACATTGTGGAAGATCTATTCATTGGTCCATGGAGAGTATTTACAAGGAGAACATTATATCAATCTCATTTCATTGGTCCATGGAGAGTATTTACAAGGAGAACATTATATCAATCTCATTCTGAAGGGTTAAGTGAGGGTTCGTCTGAAGAATTTCATACGATGGAGATGAGTGGGAAGAATTGTGCAAGGAAGGATATTGGGTTGATGGGAGTTTTGAAATTCAAATTGAAGATGAATATCATAATCAATTTGATAATAATTCCGGTGTAAATACAAGAGATATGATTGTTTAAAAACCATGAAACAAGGAGCTAGTGTGCAAGATAGGAAGGAAAGGAATCAAGGGGTTGTTGTAGATTTGATTGATCACGGAAATAATGGGGCGGAAGTTTTGGTAGAAGGTGAATTCAATGTCAAGCATCCTGGTGTAATTTTCTTTGATAATTCACGTGGTAATAGTTTGGGCCCATCATCAGGTGGCCCAAATTGTATCTTAAGTGATGCGGCATGTTGCAGCCCGTGTTGATGAAGGAACGAGTTGGTGAAGCGGACCAATCAGATGGACAGTGTCAAGCCCAAATTGTAATTTTGCTATAGAGTGTTTTTCTTAATTTAGAATTAATCCATCCAATACAATGATCCATATGTTAAAAAAAAAAGGAAAAAATCCGATTATTTAACAAAACTTGCTAGAAAGTGTAACCAACTAATATGCACTATTAGATGAGGGTGATACCAACACACTCCATGTAATTAGTTAAAATTTATATGAATCTCACCAAATTATATGGGTCTCACTCTAAATATATTGGGATCCACATGACTTTTAATCAATCATACTTAGAGATCAGTGTATTGCTTTATAAATCCATAAATCAGCAATAAGTTTCACTAGTTACGACATGAGTTTGGCCCACTTGGACAGTGCCTGTTGAAAAAAATGGGTGTACGTAAAACTTGCACGCTTGGAGGCGTAAGTTATCTTAGAAGCTACGCATCCCTTTCATCCATCAATTAGAACTTAACGGAAAACTTGAAATTAAAAATAGCGCTTAGCTTTGGCTATATATGCACGTACCTAAATTATTTATCCCAGTGTCATTAATATTTCAAAATAATTAATCAAGGCCTTTGGAACATATATATTTCACCATATGCTTGCTGCTGCTCTCTTCAAGAGGCTATTTTCGTCCTTTTTTCACTTATTAACCGTACGGGTTAATTACTTACTGTTAGTGTTAATTTGTACTATATTGACATGCACAATTATATTGCTTGCGAGATATCACGTAAAGCAATCGCAAGAGTACACTACGCTTACTCTTGTGATTAGCTCAAGGTCCTAGTCATTAATATATATATATATATATATATATATATAGTGCTTCTAAGTGAATCTTGCAGCAGTACTGTGGCTGAGTTATATAGACAGGGCGGTGGCTTTCCATACAAGACATTATAATTAAGATTAGGATCTTACACTAAGATCGAATTCTGAGCTTACTCTTTGTCAAATCAGAGGCGATAATAAATAGTGAGTCGTGGGAGAATTATTATTATGGAGAAATTGTATGGATTGAGCCATCTGTTCGTGACAGTCTTTCTGCATAACTTTTCGTTGTTCATGGTGGTACCAGCTATCACAGATGTCACAATGGCTGCGCTTTGTCCTGGACAAGATGAATGCTCCATTGCCATCTACCTCACTGGTTTTCAACAAGCGGTGAGTTTCCACCATATATGCAACTCATTAACACCACCACCTTCATCTCATTAATTCTGTTAATTTTCGCGTTCCTTATTATAGTGTTCTTTGTGAAATTGGAAATCATGCTAATTAATTGTGTGAGTTATTAGATACTTTAAGATTAATTTTGATCTGAACTACTTTTATATACACTGATACACAGACACACATGGAGAATATCGATCTGAACTATTTGTTTAATGACAGTTTTTAGTAAAGTGTATGTATATATTTTTATTAAGTTTCTTCTGATTTTGCTGCTACAAATTTTATTCTGTTGGAAAAAAAGAACTTCTGTGAACTGAGAGTAGTGTGATACATGTTTCTAAAAGAGGTGTTATATTTGCATACCATCCCTCTCATAATTCTGTTATATTTTATTATCAACCAGACTAAAATTCAATTAATTTAATTTGAAGTCAGATTAATTTAACAAGCGGGCGAGATGTAGCTTTTTAATCATTATTATAAATTTTTGTACAGTAATTGTCTTTCATGTCATCTTGATAGTTCGAGATATTTATCTGTGTAATGATATGATAATTAAAGGGTAACGTCATTTGGAGAATGTTTAGTGAAATAATTTTTTAAAATTTATTTTAAGATATATATTAATTATATACAAAATAGATATATTTTTCGTATATTATATATGATAAAATATTAGTTATTAATAAAAGGTGCAAATGAAAAGTTTGATATGTATTTTATAATAAAGAATTAAGTATATATATTTGTTGAATTAAATCAAATTTCTTTTTTTTTATTGTAATAAAACTAAGATTTAAACTTATAGCTAGTTTTATACAAAATTATGCCTATCACTATTTGTTTCAGATTTGAAAGAAATATTAGTTTTTCTAAGTTTTTCAGAAAAATAAAAATTGATTTTTTTAATAAAAAAACAACTAAATCAAATGCATATTTAATCTTAGTCGCTCATAAAAGACTTTATAATGAATGAAAGATGTATTTCATAGTTATTTAATATGAATTTTATTAAACACAAATTCAATTTATTGATCAACAAATGACCAAATTGTTATGCCAATGATGGTCTATTAGACTTAATACCTAAAAATCCCATTCATTGGGAAAATGTATAAACAGGATAATGTCCCTTCGTCTGTTTAGGTAGTGTGTCTGCCCCACTCAACCAAAGAAATTTCCTTGTGGTTTCGAGATCCTTTCATTGGGCTCCCATCTTCTTTAACTTATTATTACAATTTACAACTGAATCGCTTGGCCTTGGCCCACTACATAGCCGTTTCAGCGTGATGCATTGCTTTGCTTTTTCCACGAATTTTCGTGGTTTTTCTCACTTTTTCGTTTACCCTGTCTTTATGTGGACTTATTAGTTTTATTTTCATCGACAATGCTTTTTTATGTCCACCGTGATTAAAGTACAACAACAATAGTTTTTTTTTGTCACTCAACAACAAAAACTTTTATGAAGTTTTTGTCACTTTCTGTGGCCTGTTAATGTTTTGGCTAATTGTGGCCTGTTTAAAATGGGCGGCATACTAGATCAAGTAATAACCGGGATTCTCCAATGTACATTTTATTGGGCCCAAAGGAAAGGACCAAAGAAAAAAAACCATAATGGGTCCTGTTGAATGTAAATGTGAACAGAAGAGGGTAAAACCCACTACTCGGCCCACTTCACAGCCTCCAAGTGAACGGAGATATTTTAAAAAAAAAACTTACTATTTTTTACCAAAAAAGAAAAATATACTATCTACTATTTATCAAGAAAAAAACTATCTTACCATCTTTTACTTCCTGTTTATACCTTAATAATTTAAAATAATCCTTTTTTTGGACAAAAAAAAAACTTTTCAATTTTGATATATAATACATAATTATGACTCACTATCACATTTTATCTCACTCATTATGTGGACTCGTGAGTTTTGTATGTCTTTTGATTTTGTTACAAATGACAGCTGGACAAATGCGCTAATCAAACTTTTCATTGCATTTTGTTCCCTTTAGTTCAGATATATTCTTTATAAAGTTAATATGCATTATTTTTTATCCATGTTTTTATGGATAAAAAAATTGTGATTTGTGCAGGTTATAGGAGCGGGAACACTTGTGATGATGCCCCTCTTAGGTAATCTCTCAGATAAGTATGGGAGGAAGGCTATTATGACAATCCCTATGTGCCTCGCAATTATTCCCATAGGTACATTTTCTTCCCTTTGTTTAATTGACCACGACAATTTTTTATAATAGTTTTTTTTCTTGAAAAAAATCCCACAATGGTTTAAATTTAATCTTTTGTTTTATGTTAATACATTATTAAAAGAGTTAACTTTTAGAGGTAGTATTTATTATAAAAGTTAAACTTATTTAATAATTTAATATAAAAAAAATAAAAGATAATGGTGAAATGATTTTATGTTTATGACTGCTGGTTGTTTCACAGGCGTATTAGCTTATAGCAGGGCAACAAAATTCTTCTATGTGTACTACGTGTCTAAGACGCTTATTTCCATGGTTTTTGATGGATGCGTCCCTTGCCTCGCACTAGCTTACGTGGTAAGTTTCCACTGGTTTTCACCTTTTCTCAAACAAAAATAGTGTCTAAAGTGGATTAGAAATTTCATATAATCATTTCACACATTGAGTTATTCCTATCTATTCTCTCTTTTTTAATACTACATAAGTGGAGGAGTTATATAAAAATTTATAAACTTATGAAAAGTGGGATAAATATAAGATTTTAGCATGATGTGTGGTCATATGAAATTTCAACCAATCCTATTTGCTATCAATTATTATTTGTAAATTGTAACATTACTATTTTACAAACATAAATTTAGATAGAAACACCATACATTTTGATTAATTTAATTATATAAATAATTAATGAATTTATTATTACTAATTAATTTAATTTAACGGATAAATAAAAAGTATGACTCTTATATTTATTTTTCAGGCAGATAGTGTACCAGAAAGTGGACGAAGCACTGCGTTTGGAATTCTTTCGGGTATAGGGTCCGCTGCATTCGTGTGTGGCACCCTATCGGCTCGATTCCTATCTACTGCTCTTACTTTTCAGGTAATTTGCTTAATGCTTATGCTGCTTTCTTTCTCTTTTCTCTTCTCTCTCTATTTTCATCCTAATCTCAATCTCTCTTATCAATTGTGTTTTCATTGAGTAAGGTTTCCACTCTTGCCGCGATGATCGGAGCCGTGTACATGATAATTTTTCTTCGTGATTCACTCATCGATGACAACCACCTTTATGCCCCAATCATTTCAGAGGTAAAGCCTATGATTGCTAGAAATGATGGAAAATCAAAAAGCAACATTCAGTTGCTTAAAGCTTTGCGTTCCCTGCAAGACCTAACCTCCTTCCTCAACAGTAGGTATGTCAATTTTTGTTTGTCTACTTCAGTATCTAGTTCTTTACCTCTACACTCTACGATATTTATCTTTTTATTTATTATCACTCGTTGTTAGATTTAAGACTACATTTATTTGTTGCTTTTTAGCAATAATGCAGTATAAATAGGAAGTGTTCACGAAAGAAAAAATTACATGCAAACAATAATTCAATAACTACATTGTTTATTTGAATTAAAATTTGTGTAATGGATAACTTGATTTTCAAATTACATGTGATGTGTTCAAATATCAGACCTCTTCTATATATTGGCATCATGAAGATAGGTGTATATATATGTTTCAACTTTTTCACATTTATAAAATGCAAGTTAAATAGTAAGTGCTACTAATTTAATGTTTATAGAACAATAATTATATCTTGACAAATAAATATTATTGGTCTTATATGTCATAATCATACTTGTATACTCAAATTTGCAGCTTGACTATTACCCAAGCAGCAATTATTGCATTCTTCAGCAACCTTGCAGATGTTGGCCTTCATGGTTCAATGATGGTATTTTATGATTTTCTCCCTTGATGTACTCATTCTTTTGAATTTTGTAAGACATTCAAGTTCTATCATATAGTTTAGATATCATAATTTTCCCTTGATTTATTTTGATTTTTGAGCTTCAGTGTTGGTAAAGGCTCAACATTTTTATATCACAGCCAGAGCATATGTTAATAAGTAGCTTCTTGATGTTGATGTTGATATTGATGGTAGACAACTTCTTTGTATTGGTTCTAACCAACAATTTACTGACATTTAATTTCTTGAAACTTTGAACTTTTTTCATTATGGAGTATCTAATTCCATTTGAAATTTATTATTGTATTCTGTCTTTGGAAAGTTCATGATTAAACAAAATATATTTTCACATAAATTAAAACACATTATTCAACAACATTTTTCCCATGCAGTATTACTTAAAGGCTCGATTTCATTTTGACAAGAATCAGTTTGCGGACTTGATGGTCATTTCTGGGGTTGCAGGAACTGTGTCACAGGTAATTTGTGTCGGGCTATATTTTAGTTGTCAAATGTATTCAGTTTCCTTTTGTTCTGTCATTAATCTTCAGTAACTTTGAGTTTATGTAAATATAATAAATATTGATGGTCGCAGCTTCTTCTTATGCCCGTGTTGGCTCCTACTTTGGGTGAGGCAAGGTTGCTTTCAATTGGGCTGTTCTTTAGTTGTGTACATGTAAGCATTTAGCTTTTTACATAATTAGATAAAAGTCATACATTTATAAAGTTCTAAATTAGCAATTTGCAATGGAATGCAGATGTTCATTTACAGCATAGCATGGTCCTCCTTGGTATGCCTTTTGCAACTCTATTGCTAATTACAAGTTTTTTTTAATTACTTTTCAGTATGTAGTATAATTATAAATAAAGCTTACATTTTTTTATTGTTTGTGCCTATATATGCTTTCAATATTTGTTTTTTCCTGTGCCTTCTTTTTTTATGTTATATAATTGCTAAGGTGTGAATGTTAACAGGTTCCTTATGCTGCTGCAATGTTCTCAATTTTATTTGTTTTTGCACAACCATGTGTGAGTTTCTTTCATCATTTTATGTTATGCTTTAAATGGAATTTTGTTTTTTCTGTGGCCCTCAAAGAATTATTGTTCAAATAATTTTGAGTAATTTATTTTGCATTTTATAGATACGGAGTATTGTGTCTAAACAAGTTGGTCCCCATGAGCAGGTAATTTACTTTTCCCCCATTGACTTCTAGAAAAATGGGAAATAAAGAGAACAATTCGTAGCATCGATTGAAATAGCATAAGTATTGGAGTGATCTTGTCCTAGTGCAAGGTGTTCAGTTAAACGGAATTTTTTTAAAAAAGTTATCCTATATGGTGAACGGTATGTAAAGAGTATTGTATAACTTTTTTTTTAAAAAAAAAATCACACATGTAGTTGCTTAAACTATAATTTAAAATATATCTCATTGGTTGTAGATCTAGAATGAGAGGCATCTCATCATCAGCCATTTTGGTTGAATTTGGCTTATTAACATTAAATATGGTAAATGAGATCTTTAGAATAATTTCTTATTCAGTAGTGGTTCTAACTTAGCCAAAATTGATTTTCTTTATCCTTATTGACAGAGTCATATTTAAATGGCTTGCAGTAATTTGAATTTTGTACTATGTAAGGTCAAAGTTGCATATTGAGTATTTTGTTTAAACAAGTTCATCCCTATGAGGTGGTTTGAGGTTAATATTGTGATTTAAGGGTATTGCTACTAGTGTTAGGTGCTTGTGCTCTTCATCTATGGTATTGTGATAGTAGTCAAATCTAAGACTATTGTCTAAATTAAGCAATACATATGATTTTTCTTTCCATTCTTCTTAGAGTTGGCATGTAAATCAAATTGAAACGGTACCTGAGAAAACACTGAGAAGCATGTATGAGTACAATTTATTCAACTGTTAATAAAGGAAAAATAGCTTAGATTTGTGTGATAGAATGCTCTTTGAGCATGTTTCTTATTTTTGGCAGACAACTTGAAATATATTCAGTTCATTTTTTTATCTCGGTTGTCTATTTTTTTAGGGAAAAGCTCAAGGTTGCATCTCAGGCATATGTTCAATTGCGCATATTGTTTCTCCCTTGGCTTTCTCTCCATTAACAGGTGAAAGGAATGTCATTATGTTATTAGGTTCACACTACCACTGAAATTTATTAATAAGCTCTCCTTCTCAATTTTCAGCTCTCTTTCTATCTGAAAAGGCACCTTTTGATTTTCCTGGCTTCAGTATAATGTGTATTGGATTTGCTTCGGTAAGAATATAACTTTAATCGAAGTGCTTCATTTATTTCTATATGGTTCTCTCCTGTCTTAGTGAATCTCCACAATTAGATGCCAACTTTTATATTTGACTACAAATGTGGATTGTAATTAGTTTGGGTTTGGTATAGAATTGAACTGTGGTAATACATTAATTGAGTATAGGAACACAACTTGAAAATAACTTCATAACAAGGAAGTATTGATACTTCAAAAAAGTTGACTTACCAATATTAGGCATATATCCATATTAGATACTTCATAGACATTTTGGATACTCATAGCTGAAGTTTTATAATTTTTAAAACTTTTCTTATCAACATAGAAATGTTATAACATTTTATTATGTCTACAATGATCCATGCTCATTTTTAAAACATCGTTTCTCTTTTAATTTAATATTTGTGTTTATTTTATATTATTTTTCATGTTATGTTATAACCATAGTGTGTCCTATAATTTTTAATTTTTTTTTCAATTCTCATATTTGTCTCATATCTTATCTGTATCTAGTATAGTATTTTTGCTTTCTAACTTTATATACTGATTTGATGTTGTACATTGTACATACAATACAATTCTCGATCTAACTCATCTAAGTGAGGTTCAACCATTTGGGCTTTTATCAATACAAGTTAACATTTAACTTTGTTTTTATATGAAAAGTTGTTGTATATATTATAATATTTGAAGCACATTTTGGCTTGATTTAGCTAAGTTTCATGTGTTTCCATATATATCCTTATTATCTTTTTTTTTTAATATTTTTCACGGCTCTTATTGATTTTTGTTTGCAGATGGTATCTTCTGTTCAGAGTTTGATGCTTAAAGTGGTTCCTCCCATTTTGAGTTAGTTGGACATAATTGATTGGAGCCCTAATTTTAGAGATTGTGAATATTCTCTTAGTGTGGAATAATTTCCTCATTTATGCAAGGCTATAAGTTTTTCTTTTTAGTTATGCTTTTGATGAGGAAACAAGATATTGAAGAAGTTTATCTTATAAATAGGTCATTTATAAGCTTTTGTAGTTTCATACTAGTGAACATTATGTATTTTGTCTATTTATTTGTCTATCTTGGCTTTAGATTTAAAATACAAAGGTAAATTTTGATTTTTTTACTATCATTTTCATTTCATTATGCTGCTGCAATTCAGAAACGGTTCTCAAATGTGCAAATGCAATATATGCCATGTGGTGTGTCTAAATGCCGTCCTCTTGATAGATCTCTTTTCAATGATAATGACCATAACTTTAGGGATGATATAAACAAAACAAATATGTATGTCTGTTAGGGAAAAGAGAGAGCTCTAAGTACAACTCCAGTTGGTGTTTGTATTCAAAATGTAGTTCTAATCATATTTTAGGTCTAGGATCAATATCTATACTTGAACTGGAAAACTTCCAAATCAAGACAGGCTTATCATTGTCAGTTTCCAATCCCTCATCTTCCTTGTTAATGAAGCAATAATGATTTCCATATTCATGAAATGTTCAAATATGTTTGATGTGCTTTAATGTTATAGAAAATATTTTACGAAATGTTACAAAAAAAGTTTCCCAGTTTCATGGGAATCATGAATTCCCACTGTGGTGTGAATGTTTTATTGGGAAACCTAATTTAAAAACATTCCCATGAAATGTCTTGTTTGATTTCTATTTTTAAAAACTATTTTTACATTTTGAAAATAGAAAAACAAAAAAATATGTTTGGTTAATTATTTTCTTATTATCTATTTTGAAAACCATAAATTTTAAAAATAAAAAATTAAGGATCTGTTTGGGGTGGTTGTAAGTTTTTAGTTCTTAGTTTTTAGTTATGAAATCTATATTAAAAAAAATTGTTTGAATAAAATAAGGTTGAAAATGGTTTTCACATGAGTTTGAAAATCAATTCATGTTACTTTTTAAAATAAAAAAAAATTGTGTTTTTGGTTTCTAGTTTCACCTTCAACCATAACCTAACTTTCACTCAGTCTTCCCTTCTCTCATCCTTCAGTAACGTCATTGCGGCCACTAGCCACAATGTTGTAGCCATCGTTGGTGGCCTCGGTTTGCCCTGGTCTATATTGCAGTCCATGACGATTCATGTATAAGCCAATAAAGTCAGCATTTTCGTTCGTCACGAAGCTTATGAAGCCACCGGTGAGATGCTTTGCACATCTCTGAGACCATAATCTTGCTCGATTCTGATTGCTTTATTAGTTCTTCCACTCTTGTAGCCTTCTCGATCCCTTGTTTTAGGAAAATTTTCTCCTGATTGAAATTTTTTAAGGGTTAATAAAAAATTGAGTTTACTTAAGCACCAATATGACATGAACTAATTAAAGAGGGGATTTTTATAATTAATTGAAAAAATGTTTTGATATGAACCAACATGACAAATTAAGGGACCTTTAGAAATATGAGGCTTTAAGTTGTACCTTTCTTGAAACAGTTGTAATTCTTTTTCTTTTCTTTCAATTCTTTTCTATCTTTTCTCTTTGATTTTTCTTTGAAATTTTTAATACGCACTGAAAATATTGCTAGTATTAGAACTCTTTTTCTTAACAAGAAATATACTAGGCCCTTTGAACTTGAATTTGTAAATCACTCACATACAAGCTCTCACGCATAGAATTTAGTTTCTTGAACAAGAATAATATCAGATAAACAATAGAAGAAAAGAAGAAATGGATGTCACACTTTCAAGGTTTGAAAGATAAATCCTTGAGGTTAACACACACAAAGGTGAAGAACCTTTGATAAACCCCTCACTTGACAAGTCAAGAAATTAAGAGAAACACTCTCTTTTGATTGATAATTCTTAAGCAAAACATTCTAAGTCTTTTGCATGGCATGCATGCTCCTTAAATAGCTTCATGAGCTCCATGCAATATTACAAATTAAAGAAAAGAAATTAATTAATTAAACCTAACCTAATTCCCTAATGTGGCCGCCTACTATAGCCTATCATCTAGTCATCTTTCTTCTTGAATTGTAGCACACAAATTCGGCCAACAAGAGCCTCCTTTGGCCGCCCACCTTCTCAAGACAATTCATCAAATACTCTTCAAGACATTCATCAATTCATAGGTTACAAATTTGAAAAGCATTCACACCTATTGAACACATGTTGGCCGCCCCATTGATGGTTCTTTAAGCTCCTATTTTCATCACATGTTAAACACATTTGATGTAGGTTTTATTCCCTTTTATTGGCCGCCCACAATAGGTCTCCATTCAGCCATTTCTCTCCTTAGTTGGCCGCAAATTAGATGAATACACCATGTGCTTCAATTGCCTTCACTTTGTAACTGACAGCAGTAAATTCCTTGTCCCCTTGTAACCGTTGGAGCATCAATTCTCTTCATTTCTCCCTTGTAACCAATCAACCACATAATGATATTGATTCAGCCACATTATGATTATTGAAAGCAAGAAATAAAGCCAAATAATTAAGCCTTTTATTCCCTTTGGCCGCCCCTTCCACTTGGCCGCCCTTCTCCCCCTTTCTAGTCTTCATGAAGCTTGTTGCATTGATGGCAACTGGGTTTCATTGGTTGCCATGCTACCATCTTCTCCCTCTTGTTTAAGACAAAGTACAACCTTAAGGAAATGTTCCTTAAAGCTTGCGCCCTCATCTTGAAGGGATGCCACTAAAAGCTGCAAAGCTTCTTTTGCTTGTTTTGCCCTTGCTCTGGTCATGGGTCCCCCAAGTCCTTCAAGTGCCTTTCTTTGGGTCATGTACTCATCATTGCCTCCCCCTTGAGAAGAATTTATCCTCAAATTTTTATCTCCTTCATCTGCATCAAAAAGAGATAAGTCAGAAACATTGAAAGTGGCACTGATCTGATACTCACCAGGAAGGTCAATCTTGTAGGCATTGTCATTGATTCTTTCTATCACTTGAAAAGGTCCATCTCCCCTAGGTAGAAGTTTTGACTTTCTTTGTTCAGGGAACCTCTCCTTGCGCATATGTACCCACACCCAATCACCAGGGTTGAAAACAACCTTCTTCCTTCCTTTGTTAGCTTGCCTGGCATAACTTTCATTTTTCTTCTCAATTTGGGATTTCACCTTTTCATGCATCTTCTTGACATAGTCAGCTTTAGCTTGCCCTTCATCATGCTTAAACATAGAAATGTTAGGCAAAGGTAACAAATCAAGAGGAGTTAGAGGATTAAATCCATAAACAATTTCAAAAGGGAAACAGTTTGTAGTGCTATGGATAGCCCTATTGTAAGCAAATTCTACATGAGGCAAACATTCCTCCCAAGACTTAATATTTTTATTCAAAATAGTCCTAAGTAATGTGCCTAATGTTCTGTTCACCACTTCTGTTTGTCCATCAGTTTGGGGATGACAAGTTGTAGAAAACAACAATTTTGTCCCAAGCTTTCCCCACAAAGTCCTCCAAAAATGGCTAAGGAATTTAACATCCCTATCACTCACTATGCTTCTTGGCACTCCATGTAGCCTCACTATTTCTTTGAAAAATAAATCAGCCACATGACAAGCATCATCCACCTTCTTGCAAGCTATGAAATGAGCCATCTTTGAAAACCTGTCAACAACAACAAACACAGAATCTTTTCCATATGTTTTAGGAAGTCCTAAAACAAAATCCATGGAAATATCAGTCCAGGGATATTCTGGTACAGGCAAAGGAGTATACAATCCATGAGGCTGAACCTTTGATTTTGCTTTCTTACACACAATGCAATTTTCACACAATTTTTGCACATCACGTTTCATGTGGGGCCAAAAAAAATGCTCTTGTAAAATTTCTAAAGTCTTTTGTATTCCAAAATGACCCATCAATCCCCCCTCATGTGATTCATGCAAAAGTAATTCTCTAATGGAACTCTTAGGTACACACAATTTACTCATTTTAAACAAAAATCCATTTTGTTTATAGTACCCATTTTCAGAGAATTTCTCACATGTAGCAAAAATTTCAGCAAAATCTTCATCATTCTCATACATGTCTTTCAAAGACTCAAGACCAAACAATTTTGTTTCTAACATAGATAATAACGCATGCCTCCTAGAAAGCGCATCAGCTACTATGTTCCCTTTACCCTTCTTATGTTTGATCACATATGGAAATTGCTCTAAATACTCTACCCATTTAGCATGCCTTTTATTTAGTTTCCCTTGTCCTTTCAAATATTTTAAGGACTCATGATCACTATGTATGACAAACTCTTTGGGTATCAAGTAATGCTGCCATGTTTTTAGAGCTCTAACCAAAGCATACAATTCCTTATCATAAGTAGAATAATTAAGTGCAGCTCCACTTAATTTCTCACTAAAATAAGCAATTGGATGTCCTTCTTGTAACAAAACAGCCCCTATGCCTACATTTGATGCATCACATTCCAATTCAAAAGATTTAGAAAAATTAGGCAAGGCTAATATAGGCGCATGAGTGAGTCTATCCTTAAGGGCAGCAAAGGCCGCCTCTTGCTTCTCTCCCCAATGAAACCCCACATTTTTTTAACAATTTCATTTAACGGTGCAGCAAGAGTACTAAAATCTTTAACAAATCTCCTATAGAAACTTGCTAATCCATGAAAGCTTCTTACTTCACTCACATTTTTAGGTGTTGGCCACTCTTGAATGGCCTTTACCTTTTCCTCATCCACTTGAACTCCCTTGGAGCTCACAACAAATCCCAAGAAAATAACATGGTTGGTACAAAATATGCATTTATCAAGATTAGCATACAAATTCTCTTTTCTTAGCACATCCAACACAGATTTTAAATGATTAACATGCATATCCAAAGAAGTGCTATAGATAAGTATGTCATCAAAATACACAACCACAAATTTTCCTATGAATTCCCTTAAAACATGGTTCATCAATCTCATGAAAGTACTAGGAGCATTAGTTAATCCGAAAGGCATAACTAACCATTCATATAAACCATATTTTGTTTTAAAGGCTGTTTTCCATTCATCACCCTCTTTAATCCTAATCTGATTATAGCCACTTTTTAAATCAATTTTACTAAACACACATGCACCATACAATTCATCAAGAAGGTCATCTAACCTGGGAATTGGATGTCTATACTTGATGGTGATGTTGTTTAAGGCTCTACAATCAGAACACATCCTCCAAGTGCTATCTTTCTTAGGCACCAAAATAACAGGAACAGCGCATGGGCTCATGCTGTTTCTCACCCG
The DNA here is from genome assembly GCA_026901365.1 of Sesbania bispinosa. Classification (NCBI taxonomy): domain Eukaryota; kingdom Viridiplantae; phylum Streptophyta; class Magnoliopsida; order Fabales; family Fabaceae; genus Sesbania; species Sesbania bispinosa. The sequence goes on along the minus strand of QLOH01001210.1, from coordinate 9,735 downwards.
TCCTTTGCTTATCAAGTCAGCCACTTGCCTTTCTATTTCCTTGGTTTCTTGAGGGTTACTTCTATAAGCTGGACGATTTGGTAGAGATGTTCCTAGTATGAGATCAATTTGGTGCTCAATTCCCCTTAAAGGTGGCAACCCATCAGGAACATTTTCTGGAAACACATCATGAAATTCCTGCAAAAGAGATTTAACTGACAAAGGCAAATCATAATTTTCAAATTGGTTAGCATGAAGTAATTGGTTTTCACCAATTAAGAGAAATAGTGGACGATTAGCACAAAGCTCCCTCCTAATTTCTTTTTCTCTTGCCAAACACAACTGTTTGCCCTCATAAATTTCTCTCTTTTTCTTTTTAATCTCTTCACTCTCTTGTGTTTCACTCTCTTTTTCTTTTGCTATCTTTTCTCTCAATTTTCTTTGATCCTCACTCACTTCCTTTGGGGACAAAGGTTTGAGAACCACTTTCTTTTCCTGAAATATGAAAGAAACTTTGTTAGAAAAACCATCATGGATGGCTTTAGTATCAAACTGCCACGGTCTTCCCAAGAGGATATGGCTGGCCTCCATTGGAACTACGTCACACAACACCTTGTCTTGATGTTTCCCAATGGTAAAAGGAATCACAGCTTGCCTCTTAACATGCACCTCATCTCCCTCACTAAGCCATTGAAGCTTGTATGGCCTAGGATGTGGCTTTGTCTCCATGTTCATCTTTGACACCAATCTAGCACTGACCACGTTACTACAACTACCACCATCAATTATAACTAAACATATCTTACCATTAACAGAACACCTGGTATGAAATATGTTTTCTCTTTGATTTGCCTCCAAGGCCGTGGTTTGGCTTCCAAGAAGTCTCCTAATCATGTAGACTTCACCAATTTCAGCGCCTGTGTCATCATCACCTTTCTCCTCCTCACCTTCTGATTCACTGGTGTATTCCCCATTATCCTTAAGAAGGATAGTCTTCTTGGTAGGACATTCAAAAGCATAATGTCCCATGCCTTGATAACATCCCTTCCTTTCTTAGTCACCTGTTCAGCGCCCTTTTGAGGTTCCTTTCCTTGAGAAGATGATGCTCCCTGATTGGATAGTTCAACAACCTCCTTTTTGACTTTATCCTTCCAATTTGAAGGTAAAGTGGTAGAACTCTTCCTTGCTCCCTTTCTTTTAAGCTGTTGTTCTACTTGGAGAGCTTTGTGTAATAGGTCCTCCATCTCCACATATTCCTGCAGTTCTACGATGTCTCTAATTTCATGATTTAAACCACTAAGAAAACGTGCCATAGTTACCTCAGGGTCCTCATCAATATTAGCTTGCATCATAAGCACCTCCATTTCTTTGTAGAACTCATCAACCCCCTTACTTCCTTGTGACAACTTCTGCAGCTTCAACTTCAAGTCTCTTTGGAAACTAGAAGGGACATAACGTTTCCTCATGACTCTTTTCATTTCAGCCCATGTCTCCACCAATGGCTCCTCATCCCTACGCCTCTCCCTTTGCAATTTGTTCCACCAGATAAGAGCATAGTCAGAAAACTCAGTAGAAGCAAGTTTTACCTTTTGCGCCTCTGTGTATGTATTACAGGCAAAGACATGCTCAATCTTGAGCTCCCATTCCAAGTATGCTTCTGGATCACTGCGTCCTTTGAAAGCTGGTATAGTTAACTTGACACCTTGAATCCTTTCTTCATTTCTTGGTGGTGGTGGTGGTGGTCTTTCTCCTTCCTCCTGCCGTTCAGGTTGTGGTCTAACTTCCAATGCATCCAATCTAGCATGCAGCTCATCATATTGTTGCTTCATTGACCTCTCCAATTGCTGGTACATTGCAGTAATTTGCAATTGTAGATCACGATTCTCAACCTTTTTTTTCTGCCATGATAAAGAACAAGAACAAACGTAATAGAGAAAATAAAGTTAACTGTTTAGAAACCTCACCACACTCTAGTGTTTGCACTCAACAATTTGGCTTTTTCTATGATGTATCCCTCTTGCCTTTTTCCACTCTATTTCTCTTTGAGTTCTTACCAAGTCAAGAAGAGGAAAAAATCAATAAGTTCACCAACCTGTGTGCAGTAACAAGAAAAAATAAAAAAAACAAGAAAAGCTAAGAATAATAAGAACAAATGTTAGAAAGAGTAGTAGCAGCCTTGAATTTCTAGAACCGGAGCTCTGATTACCAAATGATATGAACCAATATGACAAATTAAGGGACCTTTAGAAATATGAGGCTTTAAGTTGTACCTTTCTTGAAACAGTTGTAATTCTTTTTCTTTTCTTTCAATTCTTTTCTATTTTTCTCTTTGATTTTTCTTTGAAATTTTTAATACACACTGAAAATATTGCTAGTATTAGAACTCTTTTTCTTAACAAGAAATATACTAGGCCCTTTGAACTTGAATTTGTAAATCACTCACATACAAGCTCTCACGCATAGAATTTAGTTTCTTGAACAAGAATAATATCAGATAAACAATAGAAGAAAAGAAGAAATGGATGTCACACTTTCAAGGTTTGAAAGATAAATCCTTGAGGTTAACACACACAAAGGTGAAGAACCTTTGATAAACCCCTCACTTGACAAGTCAAGAAATTAAGAGAAACACTCTCTTTTAATTGATAATTCTTAAGCAAAACATTCTAAGTCTTTTGCATGGCATGCATGCTCCTTAAATAGCTTCATGAGCTCCATGCAATATTACAAATTAAAGAAAAGAAATTAATTAATTAAACCTAACCTAATTCCCTAATGTGGCCGCCTACTATAGCCTATCATCTAGTCATCTTTCTTCTTGAATTGTAGCACACAAATTCGGCCAACAAGAGCCTCCTTTGGCCGCCCACCTTCTCAAGACAATTCATCAAATACTCTTCAAGACATTCATCAATTCATAGGTTACAAATTTGAAAAGCATTCACACCTATTGAACACATGTTGGCCGCCCCATTGATGGTTCTTTAAGCTCCTATTTTCATCACATGTTAAACACATTTGATGTAGGTTTTATTCCCTTTTATTGGCCGCCCACAATAGGTCTCCATTCAGCCATTTCTCTCCTTAGTTGGCCGCAAATTAGATGAATACACCATGTGCTTCAATTGCCTTCACTTTGTAACTGACAGCAGTAAATGCCTTGTCCCCTTGTAACCATTGGAGCATCAATTCTCTTCATTTCTCCCTTGTAACCAATCAACCACATAATGATATTGATTCAGCCACATTATGATTATTGAAAGCAAGAAATAAAGCCAAATAATTCAGCCTTTTATTCCCTTTGGCCGCCCCTCCCACTTGGCCGCCCTTCTCCCCCTTTCTAGTCTTCATGAAGCTTGTTGCATTGATGGCAACTGGGTTTCATTGATTGCCATGCTACCATCTTCTCCCTCTTGTTTAAGACAAAGTACAACCTTAAGGAAAGGTTCCTTAAAGCTTGCGCCCTCATCTTGAAGGGATGCCACTAAAAGCTGCAAAGCTTCTTTTGCCTGTTTTGCCCTTGCTCTGGTCATGGGTCCCCCAAGTCCTTCAAGTGCCTTTCTTTGGGTCATGTCCTCATCATGTTTACATTGACTAGGTTCAATTGCTCAATCACGCAATGGACGAGAATGAGGGATTCAAGGGTAATTTTCATTACCCAAGTCACCAACATGTACTGTAAATGTTGATTAAAGAGCTGAGATTTAATGTGCTAGCGAAATTAGGGAGAGGTGTAATATAGAGATGGAAGGAAGGAAGATATAGAAAAGAGAGTGAAAAAGTGGGAGAGAATAATAAATATTATAGTGATATAATAAAAATAAAAATAAAAAAGTAATTTCTCAGAGTCTCAAGTAGGTCCCTGCGAGATACACACGTTCCCGGTTAGGTATCTAAAAGTTTTAGTCACCAAATAATTCTTGAAAATATGATAGTGTCAACAAATAGGTAACTGTATCACCAATTAGGTATCCGAAAGATGTAATCATTGGGTCCCTGTAAGCAATGACGGATCAAGGGGGCAAGGGTTGGCCTTGGCCCCCTCCTTAGGGGTGGAAGTAGGCCAGGTCGTCCGGAAGGGGCCTATGGCCTGACCTGTTTAATAAAAAGGCCAGATTCAAGCCTTTAAAAAAGCCTATTTAAATAAACAAGCCAGGTTTAGGCTTTTAAAAAAGCCTACTTAGCCTGTTAGGCCGGCCTGTTTAAGTGGCCTATTATAATTTATAATATATATATTCATAATTTCACACACACACACACGTATATATAAAATAAATTATTTTAATTTTAATTATTCATTTATTCTATTATGATTATTTTTTTTAGTAAAATTAAAAACCTCCCTTTACATAGAATCAGAAAGGAACCCTCATTCACATAGCCACTAAAATTAGAAACCTCTCCTTGGAAAGGAACCCTAGCAGCCGCGCCGACGCCGTGCAGAGGCAGAGCCACCGTTCGCCGTTCGCAGCTTGTCCCACCTCCGTCGCCGTTCGCAGTCGCAGAGGCAGAGCCGTTTGCAGTCGCCATCGCCGTTCGTCGTCGCCGTCGCTGTTTGCAGTTGTCGTCGCCGATCTGAGAGTATTTTGTTTTCTGTCTCTTTTATGTCTTTTTCGAAAATAAATTTTGTGAACGTGAAAATGAATATATATGGATCTGTAAATGTGAAAATGAATATGAATGTCTTATCTGTGTCCGATCGATCTGCAAATGAATATATGTGAAAATGAATAGAGACAAAGATACATCAACGTGAAAGCTTAATTTTAGTTTTGAATATTTTTAAAGAGTGGTTGATACCATTTTCTCATCTAATTTCACTTACTGAGTTTGGATAGCACTCAGCTATTTGTAAATGGATGATAGTTAGAACTTCCCATTAGGTACTTGCCTTCTTGTAATAATAAGATGTGTCCAAATGCCTAATTTCTGTTCTAAACCCTTCTCCAAGGATGATTATCAATGTGTATAGAACTGTTCAATTAAGTTGGAAGCATCATGCTGCAGAATAGTGATCATGACTTAGTGCTGAAGTGCAAGGAGCCATTTATATAAGAAAGACTGATTGCGTCTATATGCCAGCCTCTAATAGGATCTTCAAAATGGCATTATGATTGAGGAATTTCAACTTTGTCTCACTTTATGATGCTTTTACAATGTTTGAACTAATGAAATATATATTACTTCAGAATAAGATTCTTAATGACATTGTTGCAAAGTGATTAGATTTTTAATTATTTTTTTGACTTTTGTACATTTGAGGGGTCATGTTCGAGTATCAATGTGCTTTGGCTTCAAGCAAGGTGTATTAATTTCAAGCGGTTGGTAATGGGATTGCAATAATTAATCTAGGGTAGTTGACCTGTATTGAAATAGTAGTATAGCAATAGCATTGCCTCTAGCTATTTCTAAATTTGACAAACAGGTTCTAAATTGTTATATTTAATTTGTTGTTTCTTAATTTTACATTTTCTTAATGTATAAACTGTTTTATGCAGAAAATGTCTAATCATTCTCAATTTCAAAGTAATGAAACAGCATCACCTACTCCTCCTGTTCCTGCCAATGTGACTACTGAACATGTACCAACTGATTCTAGTCAACTGGAAGATAATCGAACGGACGGTGAACAAAATAAAGATCAAGCTAGCGAGGATGTTATCGTTAAGAGGAAGAGACAAAAGACATCACTTGTGTGAAATGATTTTGATGAAATTGAGGTTACTGAAGGTCAAAAGAAAGATGTTTGCAAATACTGCAAACTTAATTTTTCTACCGGTGGGAGAGGGGCTAGCACTAGCCATTTGAAGAGACATACAGCTAATTGCTTGCAAAGGAGGTTGCGGATGGCTACAGAAAAGAAACAAGCTGTCATTCCATTTCAACCATCGAGTGGAGGTAGTCCATTTGCAAACCAAAGCAATGAGAAGATGAGGGAAATACTTGCATCGACCATTATGATAGAAAAGCTCCCCTTCAAAGTTTTTTATCGTGATATTATGGTATGGGCCTTCCAATATGCAAATCCAGAATTTCAAAGATATGGCCGAAAAACAGCAAGAAGTGATTGTCTAGCCATCTATGAGGATGAGAAGAAGAGGTTGAAGACTTTGCTGAAAAGTGTTAGCAAGGTTAGTTTAACTACTGATATGTGGAAGTCAAGTCACCAAGTAGCAGAGTATATGGTTATAACTGGCCACTTCATTGATGCGGGATGGAAACTTCAAAAGAGAGTTTTGAGCTTTGTGAAAGTTCCTGCTCCAAGGCGTGGAATTAATGTGGCTGATGCAATTTTCAAATGTTTGAAGGCTTGGGGCATTGAAAACAAGGTATTTTCCGTTTCAGTAGGTAATGCTTCATATAATGATTCGTGCCTTAGAAATTTGAAGGATAACATATCATTGATAATAAGTTATTCCTTGGTGGTGCTTTGTTCCATGTTAGATGTTGTGCACACATACTGAATTTGTTGGTGCAGGATGGTCTTAGTAGGATTAAGAAGATCATTTACAATATTAGGGAAAGTGTGAAATATATTAACTTCAATGATGCAAGGTTGAAGGCATTTTGTGACGTTGTTGAACAGAAGGGTTTGAAAGAAAGAAAGCTCATAATTGATTGTCCAACAAGATGGAACTCCACATTTCATATGTTGTCGACAGCTTTAAAATTTAAGATTGCATTTCCAGCTTACAAGGAAAGAGAGCCACATTATGACTATGCACCTGCACCTGAAGATTGGGAGAAAGTTGAGAAAATTTGTCAAGTTCTTGAGGTATTTGATCTAGCTACTAATATAATCTCAGGTAGTGAATATTCAACTGCCAATTTGTATCTTGCAGAAGTTTGCGCAGTGAAAGAAGTGATTGATAATGCTGCAGAGGATACAAATCAATTTATGAGAGAAATGGCAGCTGCGATGAAATTGAAGTTTGATAAATATTGGGGGGAATGTAACCTTTTAATGGCTATAGCTAGTGTTTTGGATCCTAGGTGCAAGTTTCGTATCATTGATGTATGTTTTCCTAGGATATATAAACCTGAAGGAGTTTCCCAAGAGAATATAAAGAAGGTAAGGAATGCATTGTAAGAGCTTTATGATGAATATGTGTCTCTTAGTTTGAAAGAGACATCTACGGAAGTAAATAATAGCGGCAACAATTCATCGACTTCCACCCAACCTCAATCTTCAAAGGTCTCCCAATTTACTAAACTTATGAGTATTGTGCTTCAAGAGGAAGTCATTCCTCCAATGAAATCAGAATTGCAATGTTATCTTGATGAAGGTCTCTATATTCCTGATGGAGATTATAACTCTTTTAGTGCATTGGATTGGTGGAGGAACAATAGCTTAAAATATAAGATCTTGTCCAAGATGGCTGCCGATATACTTGCCATTCCAGTCTCCACTGTGGCATCAGAGTCTACATTTAGTGTTGGAGGTAGAGTTATTGATGACTTTCGCTCCAAGTTGAATGAGAAATCAATTGAAGCATTGATATGTGGTGGGGATTGGCTTCGTCATAAATACAATTTACAAGCAAAGACAAAGGTTAATTTTTTTATTTTAAAATTTTTCTTATATTTATGAATCATAATTCAGTCCACTAATATAGTTTTTTTTTTATGTTTTTGAAGGTGGATGAACAAACTAGTATGGTCCACTTGAAGATTTGAAGTGCTTTGGCTGTTGTTATTTTGTTATGTTTTAATCTTAGTTATGTTGGTTAATTTGAGAGTTGAGACTAGGACATGTTGTTGTTATGTTATGTTTGTTATCTTGGTTATGTACTACTGTTGGTTAATTTGAGACTAAGACTGATTGTTAATTTTGTGGCCAGCATGGCAGCATTGAGCTGTTGTTATCCTGACCCTGGTCATGCTTTGGTGTGTTTTATTGCAAATTTGTGAATTTTACTTGAATCGGACCTTTGGGCAATGTATTAATACTGTGTTGTGGTGGTTCCAAATGATTCCAGCAGGTTTTATGAATTATGCACAATTGTTTTCTATGTTAAATAGACCAACATCTATGAATTATACAGGTTTTAAAGCAGTGTTGTTGTGTTGCTGAAAATAAATTTTAGGCTGTTACAATGGCCTATTTAGAAGTATAAGCATATTAGCCCGCGACCTATTTAAGAATCGGCCCATTGGCCTATTTAAAGGCCTCTTTAAGTGGCCTAGTTACTTGGTTATTTGGTAGGCCTATTGGCCTACAAGCCTATATTGGCCTGCTAAACGATAGGCCTATTAGCCTATTTAAAGGCTTGGACGTGAAGTAGGCTTTTAAATAGACTAATAGGCCAGGCCAGACTTCAAAACAGGCCAGGCCTACAAAATCGGCCTTTGACAAGTCATAGGCCAGGCTAAGGCCGCAGAATTAACAGATAGGCCAGTCTCAGGCCTTATAAAGCCTGGTCTGGTCTGGCCTACTTCCACCCCCACCCCTCCTCCCACAATTGTGAATTACTCCATGTAATTTTTTTGTTGGTATAAATATTTTTTGGTCTTTTTTATATTAAACTTCATCTTTTTATTTTAGTTAGAGGTCTCTCTTGATAATTATGCTAAAAAAGTAGTTATCATGTTTTTCTTTACAAAGCCTACTGGTTTACTTTTATATCACTTTATATGACAACTCCTGCATACTATGAAACAATAAGGAAAAATTAAAAATATATGATATTATGTAACTTTTGTTTTATTTTTTCTTACTTAACTCAATAAATAAAATTTTTAACCAATATTACTTATACTTTTTCACCCCCCTTTCACATGGTTTCTGGATCCGTCCCTGCCTACAAGTACAAAAATGTCACCATGTTATAGGCCATTTGTTTTACCATTGCTACAGTGCAAAATCATGGTTTCACATAATTGATTTTAAATCACTCCTGTCCAACGTGCTTCGTAAAACGTGCATCACTCATCTCAACCATTGATTTGTAGAATCAATTCAACTCAACTGTAAACCAAACAGACACTTAATGCTTTCATTGTCCATAAACATGAACTCATTAGGTGACATTCTCATATAGATTTATTTGGTGGTGATAATCTTTAAAGAATTTAATTGCTACCCAATAACTATATGGTGACACTTTTCATACTTTGAAGAACATATTTTGTGACTAGAATCTTTCATAAATATTATTGGTGACACATATATCTTTGAGGGACTTAAGAGTTTACTCAAGAGGAGGAGATGCAAGAGAATAAATATAAGAAAACATATCTAATGAATATATACTGATAGTAAAAAATAGTTTTATACAGTCTTCTCATGATATACTGTCACAACATTTATTAATTTAATAACACACAAGTTGTTTTACTTATTAAATGATGTGTGAGCCACATCATTGATCAATATAAAAATGTAAATCTTTTATCAATTTTTCTAATATGTGCAATATTGCACGAGATGATAAATCAAAAGTGGAAAGTTTTCATTGAAAAATGTAATATTTAATATCACAATGCATTGAATGCTGTGATAGTCGTAACTTCCAATAAAAACTTTTTACTCTTGATTTATAGCCCCGTGCAATATTGCACATGTTAGAACAATCGAGCTTTTATATATTGTATAGTACTCCCTCTATTTTTTCATCTGTCATTTTAGGGTCTCAAATTTGTTTCTAAATAAGTATCGTTTTCATATGCCAAGACAATAATAAATGTTATTTTTTCAATTTTACCCCTATCCTAATCTAATTCTTTTTTATTTTAAATTTTTATTATAAAGTTATA
>QLOH01001209.1:0-52949 GCA_026901365.1 Sesbania bispinosa | reverse complement strand
TGTAATTTTAATTTTTTTCAAAATATTTAATACATTCCATTACTAACATATTGTTTGGGTTTTGCTAAGGAATGTTGTGACATCCCAAATTATAACTATTTTCATAAATAGAATTAATAGGGGAAGTGGTTTTTATAAAAGGAATTGGGGGAAAAGGGAACTAAAAATGAAAGTGGAGATTTAGGATTCTGATATTCTCACTTAAGCAGCAGGTCTCGCTTGAGTGAGCATATCAGTAAAAGAGGGGAATTTTGGGTTTTGTCATGCTCGCTTCCAGCGAGAGTGTCTCGCTCGAGTGAGCATATCAATAAAAGGCTTGGGGAAATGTTTTCTGGTTTGCTCGCTCAAGCGAGGATCCCTCGCTTGAGCATAATTTATGGGAAATTCCAGGATGCTCTCTAGAATCGTCTCGCTCAAAGCGAAATTCAGCTCGCTTGAGTGCAATTCCTAGAGTTTCTCTCTGAATTGTCTTGGCTCAATCGAGCAATCCTCTCGCTTGAGAGAGGATATTGCGGTAGTCTAAGATTTTATTTTTCTCTCGCTCAAGCGAGAAGGCCTCGCTTAAGTGAGAATGTGCGAATCATATTTTAAACACAATTTGGGCTCTTTCTTTCTCACTTTTTCGGTTTCTTCTCACTTCTAGAAAGAGGTTTTCTAGAAAGAGAAAGTGCCTTTGGAGCCAAAAGGAAGAAAATGAAGCCAAGGACATCACCCCCAACACCCCTTAACTCTCTCCCCCTTTCTCTTTGGGTTCTCTTGAGGTAAGTATAACTCACACACTTCCACTCATTTTTCGTGATTCTCCTCCATTCATGTTCCCTATCCTCCCGTTTCCCTTCTTTTAGACTTGTGGTGAATGATTGGTGGTATAATTCTCTTTATATATGTTTGTTGAGTTGTATGGAACTAGATACATGTGTTAGGGTTCTCCTCAAGTTAAGGTTTCTCCCTATTATTATGTTTTAGTGGTATTTATTGCATGATCATGTGAAAGATGTTATCGGTGAACATTGCATTAAGGCCTTTGGCCCCAGTTAATCAGAAAATGGATTTCGCTCCGGCCCTAGTAAAATGGCTTCGACCCCAGTTTTGGCTTCAGCCTCAGATAACCTTAATTATTCAAGATTGGACTTTGGTCCCAAGTTAATTGGACTTCGTTCCCCAGTTAAGACTTGGGCTTCGGTCCCCAGTTAAAGGCGGTGATTAGTACCCAAGGAAGACATTCTTTGTAGTCTGAGCTTAGGTCTAGCCCCTAATTAGTGATAAGACCTTGTCTGCCGGGTAATACAGGTCATGCATCTCAAGTTTATGACAATTGAGTTATATTATATTATGTCTCTTGCGATTATGTTGATGCATTGCATTCGCCTGCTTACCCCACACTGCATGCTGCATAGTTATATTCACTGAGACCCTCCGTCTCACCACATGTTTTGTGGACTATATTTTAGATGCACAGGTCCCTCCCCGCACTGAGCAGTGAGCATGGAGCTTGGGAGTTGTTTATTTACATTTTGGATTCTTGGGCTCAAGATATTCTGTATTTAGTTGTTAGGCCTTATCTATGAACTGATCTTGATGTATGTGTATATATATATATATATATTTATTCTTTTATGAGATATGACTGTACATGTGCAGCCTTCGAGCTCTATCTATTTTGTTTAGGGCACATGTATAGGTGTATCCCAATGATGTATGTACTGGATATTCAACTGATCCTTAATGGCAATTTATGTATTCAGTTTATGGTGCTCATATGTTGTTTAAGTATTCGTTGGACGCTTAAGCGATATGTGATGTATGTTTGTGTGATATTTAAAATGGCGCAAAATAATTTCAGAAATTCAGGAATTTTGCTTCCAACGGGCTTAATTCTTGGATTTAGAAATTAGGACGTTACAAATGCACTATAGGTACTAGTTAAGAAATCAATATATAGAAAATTTTATGAGAAATCACGTCATTGGATTGCATATATATATATATATTGATCCAATCATTTTGAGTACTTCTAGCTTATAATTAAGCTAGTTGTTAGCTAATATGATCATAACTGATAAGTTTTGAGCTAAGCTCCGAGCTTATAAATAAGCTAGCTTAATATTGAATTAAAAATATTTGGTAAAACTAGCTCCGAGCTTATAAGTTAGCTAGCTCCAAGCTCCCGGATTTGATCCCACTAAACACACTCTTAGGGAGAGGTGCGGGAGCCTTAACTGTGATTGAGCCCCCGAACATGATTGCCCTTGCTAATAAGGGATATATGTGGTTAACACAAAATAACTTATACCGAAATCAAGATCATTGAGACTTCCGACATCATTCACATATGGTTTATCAAAAGAACCTGGATAGCGTTTTAATATTGAAACGCTATCTAAGTGATACATAGATAGCGTTTTCAAATAGGAAACAGTATTTATACTTGAGTTTATATCGCCTACCTAATACCGCTTAAAAGTTTAAACTTTATCTAAGTACTCCATAGATAGCGCTTCTTAAGGTTATCTTTACTAGTCTCACATAGATACCATATGATTAGATATCGCTTGTTGGGTAACATAGATAGCGCCTAAAACGCTATCTATTCCCTTTATGGTGTAGTGCTTGTATCTTTTATTCTTTCAAACTTTAGAAGTTTGTTGAGCTTGAAGAGACTAGGTAGAAAGGAATTAATACTTGTGATTAGTGAAAGTTGAGCCTGAAGAGACTTGTATCGAAAGAATACTTGTAACTTTAAAACGTTAGTGAGAAATCCAATAATAGTTGTTACTGGGACTAGACGTAGCTCACAAGTGGGAGTGAGTGAACAAGGATAAATCACATGTGCAACGCTGCTCTTCCCTAAACCTTTAATTTGAGGAATTATATTTTGTAAACTAACAAAGGGTTAAAATGTGTAATCTAATTTTAGCTTTGTGAAATTCTTGTAAAAACATTTTAAGATAACTACTTGTTTGAAGCTTCAAACAAGTAAGCAAACCTTCAGACAACCTTGTGACCTGTCTAAAGCTTTTAAATCTATTTGTGAAAAAATTCCAACTGAAAACTTGAAAATGTTTAGAAACAAAATTCAACCCCCTTCTAATGTTTCGTTTGTGTTTTTATGGTACCAACAATTGCCATTGCTTTGTTTCTTTACACTTAAGCAATTTTTTTTACAATTTAATTGAAATAAGCAAACTACATTAAGAATGAGGCTCTTGTGCGTAGCTGCACTTTATCCTATGTTGTCCATCGTGGTTTCCACCGTTTTATGTATAGTACAAGAGATGCTCGAAATTGTACAAATTGTAAGTTGCATAAAGTTACTTGAATAGGTTAAACAAAATTAAGCACGTGAAGTTTTGTCTGACCTACTAGTGAGAAAAATAAACTAGTGGTGAAAAAATTTCACTGATACTTACTCTACTACTTTATGTCATTTAAAATTCCAATTATTTATCATAAAAATTCCTCCTATTTTTATTTGTTATTCTTTCTTTTACCATCCTGATGTAACGTCCTAATTTCTAAATCCAAGAATTAAGCTCGTTGGAAGCAAAATTCTTGAATTTCTGAAATTAATTCTCGCCATTTAGATATCGCAAGCACATACATCATATGTTGCTTAAGTCCTAATGACTACTTAAACAGTATATGAAACATCCCTGAATCTTGCAGTAAATATCATTAGATATAAACATAAGAAAGCCCTAATTTGGGAAGAATCCCTATACATGTTTCTACTTCCCATACAACTACATAGTATACAAACATATAGAAAATCCCCAACCAAACCATTCAACCACAAGTCAATAGGAAGAGATTAGCAAAATGGGGTTCATGAGAGGAGATTTATACAAATGAGTGGAGGTGTGTGAGTTATACTCACCTCAAGAGAGCTCAATGTGAAAAGAGAATGGAGTTGAGAGGTTGGGGATGAGCAACCCTTTCCTTCTTTTTCTTGGATTCATTCTCTCTCTAGAAATGTGGGTGGAAGATACTAAGTGAGGGCCAAGCCCTAAAATATGATTTAAAAAAATAGGTACGCGAACTCTCGCTCAAGCGAGGAAAATGAAATCTTGGGATATACGCATCCTCGCTCAAGCGAGAGAACGCTCGCTTGAGCGAGAACATTCCAGAGAGTAATTCTTAGAATTGCGCTCAAGCGAGAGAATTGCGCTTGAGCGAGGGGATTCCAGAGAGCAACCCTGGAATTTCCCATGAATTATGCTTAAGTGAGGGATCCTCGCTTGAACGAGCAAACCAGAAACATTTTCTGTAACATCCTAAATTCTATTAGGATAAATATTAATTAAATTAAATAGATTAATTAAGAAAATAATTAATTTAATGGGAAATAAATAATAGGAGTATTGCTATTATTAGTTTTATTTCGTAAAGATAATTTTAATTGAAAATAGAAAAATGGGGGGTGAGAGTGGGCCCAAGCCCAATTAGTTATTTCAGTAAGGAGGGGTTAACAGAGTACCCTAATCCTTATTCGTATCATTCGTCAGTAAATGAAACGCTAAGGAGGGGAGAAACGGAGTCTCAAGAGAGAGCTGCTGTGGAGTGAACGCCAAGAGTCTAAGAAAGGACTTCCTTGCTGTGATCAAACTTCGCTTAAGGTACGGTGGGGGAGAGGGTATTGCCTGTATATGCATATAGGGGATACTTGGGTAGTAATCTAAGATGTATAATTCGAATTTATGAATGAATAACTGAGAATGATGATATAATCTGGTGATTGATGATTTATTATATGTGCATTGACGAATTATTGAATGAGAGTAAGATAATATTGAAGATAATTGAAAAAGGGGTGATTAGGGATTGAGAAATTGGGGTTTTGATGAATTGATGGTATAATCTGTAATAGATTGATGATTTATTGAGTATTTGATGTTATTAATGAGTATGAATGATGTTTAGACAAAAAGACTGATTACGGATTGATCGGATGGGTTTAGAGAGGTGAGAAATCGTGAAATCTGCGATTTGCGTCGTGGGTAATCGATTACCAGATGTGGTAATCGATTACCAGAGTGTTCTGGGCAACCCAGAAGCACTGTTGGCTTGCTGGTAATCGATTAAGGGGGTGCTGTAAACGATTACCAAAGAGTTTGTCTGTGGGTAATCGATTACAGGGGTGTTGTAATCGATTACCAGAGAGTTTGCTTGCGGGTAATCAATTACAAGGGGGTTGTAATCGATTACCAGAGACCTTGTTTGCGGGTAATCGATTACTAGAGGTTGGTAATCGATTACCAGAGTGGATTTTGAGATCCTAACTGTTTGATGATGATTGATGTTGTTTGAGAGTACTTTATACTGAGTATGGTGTTGATGATTAATGATGTTTGATGAGGATTGCGATGCTTATGATGATGAATAATGATGATATTTGATGATGAGTGTGATGATGTATTATGATGATAATTGATGATGAGTGTGATGATGATAATGGTGTCGGTGTATATTACCTTATTATGATGATTTTTAATGATGAGCATATCGATGTATGATGATGATGATAAGTGTATATCACTTTATAATGATGATGTTTGATGATGAGCATGTTAATGCATGATAATAATGATTTATGATGATGGTGTATATCACCTTTTGATGATGATGTTATCTAAGTTGTGCGGGCCATAGAGGGGGTACAATTCGGGAGGTGAACTGAGTTGTGTGGGCCCATAGACGAGGTACAACTCAGGGGATCAAGATGGGGCGTTCAATGCACGGGCCCATAGAGGGGGTGCAACCTAGGAGTGATTGTACGGGCCCATAGAGGGGGTACAACCTAGGGTCGAATGTCGTTGTGCGGGCCCATAGAGGGGGTACAACCTATCGGATAGTGTGTGGTAACACCGGTAGACTATCTTGGTACTAACTAGAGTGATTGACGAGGTGCACCCATTGTGTGGAGTTCCAAGTCATGATCTTTGGGTAGACGATGAGAGGAGTATTGGTGTGTGATATATGATGACGAAATTGTGTTATTAAATGATGATTGATGATGATGAGTATTATGTGTGAGAATAGAATATATGATTACTTGGGTGAATCATGGTATGAGAACTATATGATGATATATGAATGAGATTACGATGATGATGAGCTTGATGAATGTATAAAGGACATGTTTATGTGTTGTGAATAGGAATGAGGGTATGACATGTATATGTTGATATAGATGATTGAATATATGTTGAGTTTTAGATGAATGTTATTCATTGATGATTTAATGTATTGATGGCATGATGTAATGATGTTGTGGGTGAGGATGGGTATTCTCTATGTGTATGTATAGGTAGTATTCCTTTTCCTCACCGTATTCTGTGGATATATTTTACAGGTGTTGATGAGGACACAACTGGTGTCGATTATGAATAAAAGGGTATGCTCTGGTAGATGTGACATCAGGGTGTGCTTGGGGTTTTACCATGTTCCTAGATTAGGAGTATTTTTATGAACTTCTGGATGCCTTGTATGGCAGGAGATTATTAATTGTTTTTATTCCTATGGAGATTTCCACTGCTTTATATTTGAAATTATATTTGAAAGTTTAATTTCTTTTAATAAAGTCATTTTCGAACTATGAGATATTATAAGAGTAATTGTGAACCTTTTTACCTAACGTGGGACTTTCCCTTTTCTAAACTACAATTTCTTAAATATATAAGAGTATGGGGTAGAAGGGTGTCACATTTCCCCCCAACTTTTACTTATATGCTCGCTCAAGCAAGCCTTTCTCGCTTGAGCGTGCGTGGCAGTTCCCAAAAATCCCCCTTATTATGATGTGCTCGCTCAAGCGAGACCTTGAGCGAGGAGGTCTCGCTTGAGCGAGGATATCAGAATTCTATTTTTTCCACTTTTCATTTTTAGTTCTTTTTCCCCTTATTCCTTTTATAAAATCTTTTTCCCTATTATTTCTATTTACAAAAAGAGTTATAATTTGGGATGTTACACCTAACACGTGAAATTTAATAATTTAAAAGTACACTTTCCAAACACATGACCAGCGAGTTTTCTCTTTATGTCAATTTAGCATTAAGTTATGAGTCATGATTTGGTCCTATCTTTTCCTATTTCAGCCTCGTATGCTTCCTTTGCAGCCCTGCCTCTTATGTTTTTGGTCACACCCTTCAGTTATCTTTTTGTTGTCTATGCTACTTCTAGGAATATTTAATATCTCCTCATGCAAATTACTTTTTGCACTACTTCTTGGTCCTATATCCCATTACAATCAAATCATTGTATTATAAAGAGCCTTTTTTGGTTTTAGTTGCTGCATTTTTGTGAACTTGGACTCTAATGAGTACAATTTTAATTATCATTGTATTATAAAGACTCAAATCATTGTATTTTCAATTTCTAGTCATAGTTTCCCTATAGTGTAAGTATTTCTGTATCACTTTAACTACACCAAAAAACCATTTTACAACTACTACAAGAATGCGCTGAATTAAACGCGAAAATGTAGCGACGGCCATGAGCCGTCGCTACAACATTAAATGCACAGCTCAACTTGCAACTGTGCAATTAATACGCTGTGTGACGGCCCGACCATCCTATGTTTCACACTATAGCAAATACCTGGTCGTCGCTACACTAAAAAAACTATTTTTTAAAAGAAATAAAAAAAATCTACGTTTTTAATTAAAATTTAAATTTGGCGCATCAGAGAAAATTTTTAACCCTAAACCCTTGGTCGTCGCTACGTTTAAAACTTACGTGCTACAAAACCCTTCCTCCTTCATCCTCCCTCTCTCCCTCCGACCCCATCTGTTTCTCCCTCCTTCTCCCTCTCCCTCTCTCCCATTCCATTCCTTATTGTCCCAAACCTTCTCCCTTTTATTTTTCTGCCTTTTCCACCGATTCAAATCTTCAAACAATCTCCAAACCGCCTCCTACCTCCGGTCACCGTCGCCCTGCACCATCCAGGTTAGTTTGTATGATTTTTTAATTGCTTTTTATAATAATCATTTAGGGTTTATATAATTATTTACATAATTTAGTTAGTGCAATATATGTTAATTAGTTATATAACTTAATTAGTGTAATATATGT
The DNA here is from genome assembly GCA_026901365.1 of Sesbania bispinosa. Lineage (NCBI taxonomy): Eukaryota > Viridiplantae > Streptophyta > Magnoliopsida > Fabales > Fabaceae > Sesbania > Sesbania bispinosa. The sequence continues at coordinate 44,882 of QLOH01001209.1, read as the reverse complement.
TAATTAGTTATGTAATTTAATTAGTTTTATATAGACTTGTATAATATTTAATTATTATTAGTGTTTATAATAAATTTATAATTTATATAATTAGTGATATAATTTATTAGTGTTATATATGTTAATTAGTTATATAATTAATTTAGTTAGTTATATATTGAATTGTTTAATATTTAATTTAATTATTATTTGTGTTTATAATAATCATTTATAATTTATATAATTAGTTATATAATTTAATTAGTCATATATAGACTTGTATAATATTTAATTTAATTTTTATTGGTTTTTATAATAATCATTTATATTTTATATAATTAGTTATATAATTTAATTAGTTATATAATTAACCTTCTTAAAATTAGGTAAATATGATGCGTATGCATGGTTGAGGTGGACAGAAGCTCCCACCTATTAGAGGGAGGTCCATCCCTCCTGGAGAGCTTGTTGTACATGGAGCTCGCTTACGTCGAGATCATAGGACAAACCTCCCTATCCCTGACTAGCTGCCAGCCCGCCCTGCACCGGACGTGGTGCCCACCCCTGTAGAGGTTGCCCAACCTGCTGCATCAGTTGGAGCCTTCATGGAGTAGATGAGGTTCATCCCTACTCCGGGATATCAGGAGGTTCCCCCCGAGGTAGGTCATCAGCTGCTAGAGGATGACATGCCACATGTTTCTGATTCAGAGGGTGAGGACCACCCCCGGCCAGGATGACATTGATGAGGAGGGTGACGACGAGCCTGATGTACAACAGCCTCCGCACCGGGTTATCATCTGACCTTATGGTAAAGGGTGAGTTTCTACACTTTTTTTTCTTTAATATTTCAAATTTTTATAAGTTGCAGTGTTAACATTGAATTTATTAATTTTGCAGTTGGGTGCCTAACAACCCCCCTATCGCGGCCATTAGTCATGCGATCCGCTCATAATTCCAGGATCCTCACTATTTGTGGGAGCTCACCCCGAAGGATGTGAGGGACAAGTGGGAGGAGGAATTTACGGTAAAATGTTTTCATTTTACATTATTTTTTAAACTTGTTATGACATTTTTAAATTACTTACCCTGCAAGTTTTTTCCTTTACAGAGCAGAATTACATGAGCCCCCTGATGAAGAGGCCCAGATTAAGAAGGTTTACGAGCAGAGGATTGCTCGATGCCTTCGGGATATGCTGAACAAGGCCCGGACGAGTGGGACTAGGCCCACTTGGTGTGGTAAGAGGCCTAGGAGGGTCTTTTGGCCTAATGGGCCTCTGATGAGTTCAAGGGGAAGTCCGCTCGTAACAAGAGCAATCGGGCTTCTCGTCGAAGTGGGGCGGTCCACACCACGAGCCGCAAGGCCCACATTGAGGTCGCACTGAATATGGTATGTCAAAACTACTCTTCTATATTATTTTTGTATTTGTAATTAAAATAAATAATTAGTGTAATTTTTCTGTGTAGCGACGACAGCTTGGGCGGGATGTAGATCCCAATGAATTTTTTGTGGCCACCCACATAAAATAGAGGTGGTGGCTGGGTAGATGATCGAGCGCGGTCCACATATGTAAGTCAATGTACCGGTTCTTTTTATATAAATAGATATATTTGCAATAGAATTACTAACTAATTATATGTTTATCTTTACTCAACAGATAAATTACTAGGACCGCCTGAGGGAGGTGGAGTCACAGATGGGGGACAACCCTATCACTAATGGGTCCACCAAGCTACAGATCTGGAGGATGTTGCTGGTGGCAAGACTCGAAGCCGTTGTTATGGCACCGGGGATTTGTCAACCAACATTCGTCCAGGTGTGACCAACCTCACTCACGAGTCTCGGGTCCACACCAGCGGAAGCGACGATTCATGTCATTCATCTGACGAGGCATTGTACCAAGAAGTCATTGAAGCAAAGCTACAGGCTAGCCGAGCTGAAGAGAGGGATGATCACTGTGAGGCCCAATATGCACGGTTGGAGGAGGACTTCGCACGACTCCAACAACAATTTCAGTTAATGCTGGATGCCCGCAGTGCATGTGGTTCTACCAGCTACAGTCAGGCTTAGCCGCACCTGCACTACGATGGCGACGTCCTGGATGACCAACCCGTGGATGAGGATGAGGATTGTGGCCCACGTCCACAGCAGCGTCGCCGCGTCAGTCATGATTTTTTTTATTGTATCATGTCTTTATACACTTTGTATATATACTGTTTATATATATATATATTCTATGTGAGTGTTTTCATATAGTATTTATTATTTTTCTTTATATTTTAGATTGTTAACAAATATGTTAAAAATTTATAAAATAAATAAAAAATTGAATTTCTATAATAATTCATTCGTAAATCCGTAAATTAAAATAAAATTAAACGTAAAACCCTAAATTCAATTTTAAAAAATTAATATAATCATTAGCGACAACCACGACCATCACTAGTGATAATTATTTTTCAAAAATAATATAAATGATAGCGACGACCTATCTTTTGTTGAGTCTCAAAAATATCATAAGGTAAATTATGATGTTTTAGATAGCTCACTTCTCAAGTTTTAATGCTTAACAAATTTGGGTTAAAATACTTATCATAGATACATAAATGTTTAATGACTTATCTATGATTTCAGCAAGCCATTCTGAACTTATAAAGACTGTCTGAAGTGCTGTCAACCTGTCTAAAGTGGAAAAGCCTTCTGAAGGTTCAACCTGTCTGAAGTGTTGAAGCCGTCTGAAGTGCGCAACCCGTCTGAAGTGTTGAAGCCGTCTGAAGTCTCATTAATGACGTGGCACTCTTTGCTGAAGTATGTGAAGACATCTCTGAAATTCTGCTGAGTCAAGCGTTCTCTGCTGCACGTACCTTTTTAAACATATTTATGGCAAGGAACACAAAGACATTTCCTGGTATATTTGAATTTCATACACCACTGAGGAAATCCCTGCAACGCAGCCTTTGCAGCAACAACAGTGGCAGCTTTATGGCAGCAGCAACCTTGTACTGTGTCAGAAAAAATCAGAACTCTCAGAAGCATGTCTCACAATGGATTAAATAGCATTTAATGCTATCTCTAAACGGTGGTATTTCAACGGATTGAAGATTGGTTATAAATAGCCCTTCATGAAGACCATCAAGAGAGCGACTGCATATACAAGAAAGTCTAAGAGAAATCACGCTGCAAGTTTTTCTCTGTAAAAACACTCTGATTTCATATTCATTGTACATCATTTGTATATCCTGAGCATACCTCAGTTTTTATTGTACATCGTCTCTGTTTAAGCTTCAAACTTGTGTAGTTTAAAAGCTTAGATATATCTCTTTGTAAAATTTGTCTATGAGCCTGGAGAGGCTTGTCTGTAAAAGAATACTTGGTTGTAGAGCCTGAAGAGGCTTGACTGTAAAAGAATACTTGTAATCTTGGTGAAGATTAAGAGAAAATCCAAGTGCTAGTTGGCATTGGGACTGGACGTAGCTCACAGTGGTAGTGAGTGAACCAGGATAAATTCCTTGGCTAAGTTTTCTATCCCTTATCTCTTGTCAATTTATTTATACTAACCAAAGGGTGTTGAAAACTGTTCTGATAATTTTAAAAAGCAAGAAACCTTTTTAAAGATCTTTTCAGAAGTCTTCTTAAGAAACTTCAGACAGCCTCTTAAACCTGTCTGAAACTGTTGTAAACTTAACCGTTTGCGAAAAGCTTCCATAAATTATTAAGAAACACTATTCAACCCCCTTCTAGTGTTTCCCTGTGTTTCTACATCTTTTTCACTTTTCGACGGCCTTCAGCATAGTGACGGTTTTAGCGACGAGCAAGCAGACGCTACGTAGCGACAATTGTTTTTGCTCGTCGCTACGGTATTAACGACGAACATTTTAATGACGTCCCTATGGTCATCTCTAAATCGTCGCTAATTGCATTGTAGCGACGGTTTTCCCCTTGTAGTGACGGCCTTTAGCAGTCACTAATTTCCGAATTTCTTGTAGTGAATGGTTCTAGATGGCTTTTCAACGCGGTTATAACCTCCCTATCGTGGTGCGATAAAAAGAATCCTCAGTGATTTATTGTCAAAACTATTGTGGTCTGGAAATTTTTCCATCGCGATTCCATTCTCATACTGCTATGGAAAAGTCAACAGTTAAGTAAAAATATTCTTTTATAAATATTTCCTAGCTACATATTCACTACGGACCAATTACAAAATTTCCTAGTTATTCTATAACTAATATATAATCATTTTACTATAAATCCCTAAAAATTATTTATTTTATTAAAGAATGTTATTTTTTAATACAATCAAAAGAAAATAAAATGGCACTGGTGAATGATAAATCAAACCTTGTACAGAATATTCAAAGCAAAGGAAACTCCTCATGTCAGCCTAATAGATTAAATGACAATGCCCAATTACCTTCTAATCTTCTCGTTACATTTTTCATTAGCTTCATCTCTTGTATTATCATATCTAAACGGTTAATTATATTTTAATATAAAAGAAAAAATCATAATAGATAATGTTAAATAAAGATGTAATATGCTTATTAACGAATAACAGGAAAGTGCAACTAGCTAATAAATTAGGGTGGTGATGTGCATTTGGTCTAAATAATTTAACGAGTATCCAACTATTTTACATTTATTAGTTGTTGGTCAAACATCTACCTATATTAAATAAAGACTCCGTGTTTCAAATGTGTGTATTTAGAAAAACTAGTTGAAAAGTTAGCTGAAAGCTAAATCAAAATCTCTCCCACTCCATATGCGACACTTTTGTCTTCTAACCATGTCCTCTTCTTCCTGAATTCATTTACTAAATAAAACTGCTCAAAATAGGAAACTGGTATGGGACAATATATATATATGCAACTAGTTAAAGAGGTGCAAACCTCTTATAGAACTTCTGTGGTTGAAGGTGTTGTAGGAAAAGGTGTAATGGGTGCACGGGGAAGTCTGGAGAGTTGTTCTAGTAATAAGTAATGTAATCCTGGAAAATCAACTAAATAAGAGCCCATTTGTTATGTATTATTTTACCAAAAAAAATCATGTTTTAAAAGATCATCACTTTTAAATCTTTTAAAGATGTTGGTTTCAAATTTCAAAATATGCATAATTTAAAAAAAAAAAAACAAATTTGTTTGTTATTTGAGAAGCTACTTTAAGTAGCTTTTTCAAAAAGGAATAAATTATAACTATCTTTTAAAATAAAAATGCTTATTATAATTGTACCCAAATGAAAAATAGTTGTTGCTTTACATAAAATATCTAAAATAAATAAATCTCTTTTCTATATAACTTTAAAACCACATTTTTTAAAAGCTTATACAAACAAGCCATCTCCAAAGAAATCCTAGAAATTATCAATAGCAGCATAAGTAACACCTATCATAAGAATAGAAAAACCCTTGAAACTTTTCATGTTACCACAAATATCAAGCTCAATCATAAACATAACAAAAATAACATTCCTCTTTTTTTTTTTTTTTTGACTTTGGACAGATACCATTTACTAGCTAGTGGGACCAAGCCGACCCAATACTTCTATATTAAAGCAAATTATAAATTAGAGGTCTATTTACAAGAGATTAGAGGCCTTAATTTTAAAAAATAAAAAAATATTTTTAATAAATAAAAGTTAATAATATTTTTTTATATTTAATATAATTTTTTTTTTAATTTTAATATATAAGATATACATTTATAAAAAAATGGAGGCTTTATAATGGCGAGGGCTTAGGCTTAGGCTGACCCTGGGCGGGACTAGAATCCGGTTGCTCACTCCCTACCTTTTGATAGGGAGCCAGGTTACCACATGAACTATTGCTCAAGTGGCGGTGAACTCTTGTATCTAACACGACTTGTGTATATATTGTATTATAAAGTTGGAAAGAGTATCTCAATCAAGATTGGACAGCAATGCGAGCACACAAATTTCCATGATAAGTTGATAACTATTTGGTTTTACATCACAAGGTAACAATTCACAAATCCTTTCACTATATCATCTTCACTACAATTAGGCACCAAAAAATGTAAGTTGAAGTTCTTTAATTATAAACCAAAATAATGCAATAGAGTTAGATATTGCATTTAACTTAAAGTTTTAGTTGGATTGAATAAGAAGCCTTTATTAATGACTTTAAACACTAATACAAAATAAGAAATTTTGAACGAGTTTTTAAATCGGTTATAAAGTAACCGATTTAACAAGTTAGGCGGTGGAATTTTAGAAATTTTGAGATGTTAATTAAAATCGGCTTTAAATGTAGCCGATTTAAAAAAGGTTTTTAACGTGGTTTAAAAAGTCTAAATTAAAAGAAAAAAAATATATGTTTGAATTTGTTTATATCAGTGGTATACATGACCGATATAAATTATGGATTTTAAAAAATAAAAAAATTTAACTTAAACAAAATTAGAGCTTCAGGTTTTTCATTTACGCGTGCAGGCTTCCTTCTCCCTTCTCCCTGCATCTTCCTTCTCCCTGTGTCGTTGCTCACAGCGGCCACCGCAGCTTCTCCCACAACTCCGTCGGAGTGTGAAAGTGCGCCGTCACAGTTCCGTCGCTTCCCTTTGCTCTGTCGCAGACTTGGAGGACCTCGTCTTTGGTAACGGCATCTCATCTGGTGAGTTAATCTTTACCACTCTCTCTTTTTCAATAGCAATCCCTAACAAAAATGAGTGATTATTTGGTAGTGATAGTGTAATATCGTTTTTGTGTATTAGGGGTTAGGGTTAGGTTTTTTTAATAGATGGTACTATTTTTTTAATGGTAGTGTTTTTGCCTTCTGCCATTGAAGAGTTCGACGAGTTCCAGTAGAGATTACATATCCTAGTGTTCTAGGATCCTTACCATCCAAGTGAAGCTGCAAACCTAATCCTCGCCAAGCAGCTACTTGACGGAGACAAGAGATAAGGTTGGACTTGTTTCTTATTTCAGCATTATAGATTGGTTTGTGTTGTGATAACATATGATTGCTGACTTGGCTGTTTTTTGTTATCACCTGTTGGCTATAGAGAATTGTTGATTGGCTGGCTGCAGACTTCAAGAGAAATGAAGACACTGACCTTTTGAAAGACAAACAAGCTCTTCAGCGTCTACTGAGACAGCTGAGAAAGCAAAGATGGAGCTGTCATCATTAACTCAAACAAATATCAGGTATTTACTTTTTCAATTGCCATTGAGCAATTTACAGTTTTACACCCCAATCCATTAGTTTCTGAGTGTGTCTCTTAACCATTGCTCAAATCACTGAGTTATTAATGTGATGTTTTCAGTTTGCCATTCATAACTGCTACAGCAGATGGCCCCAAGCACATCGAGACCACCCTTACCAGGGTTAAATTCGAGGAATTATGTTCAGATCTCCTTGACAGGTAGCAGTGCTAACTGAATCTATCCTCCCCCCTCTCCCTAATTTTGAAGTGCTCTTAGCTTGAATGTGGCTAACTGGTTTTCAAGCTGCTCTATGATTTTGCTGCTTCCTTGAAGCTCTTTTACAAATGGTGAACAAACTACTCTGGTATATTAATACTTGTATGGATTATGTATTTCAGGCTGAGGACACCTGTGGAAAATTCATTGAGGGATGCAAAACTCTCGTTTAAGGATCTTGATGAGGTGATACTTGTGGGTGGATCAACACGTATCCCTGCTGTTCAGGAGCTTGTAAAGAAGATGACTGGGAAGGACCCAAATGTCACTGTCAATCCGGATGAAGTGGTTGCCCTTGGAGCGGCAGTTCAGGTTGGATTAGCTGTTTTCATTGAGGAACTATTTGATTTTACTTTTATAGCAATTTTATAAAGTGTTATGTGGAGATATTGTTTTCTGGGTAGGATATTATGTTGATTAATATTTTTCTTTTGTAATTTTTGAAATGATTTTAAGCTGGTGTCTTGGCTGGTGACGTCAGTGATATTGTGTTGTAGGATATTATTAATTTTGTTGCTTGTGCCTGCCTCCTTTATTTACCGCAATTATATATTATACATGTAATGTGACTTTACAAGCTAATTTGCTAGCTTCCCTTTTCTTTTTTTAATCCATTCTAAGTTTTAATTACTATAACAATAGCCGTGGCGATGGTGATGAAGCAATTAGACAGATCTGAAGAAGCCATTGAAGCAATCTGTTCATTTAGAGGCCTTTGCTCCAAACAATCCCAAGAGTCCCTTGATAATGTACTAATAGATCTTTACAAAGTAAAATCATCTTTAGCTCTGTTTTTGTCTTATATATAGAGTATAGTTAATAACAATATTATGCCCAATTTGTAGTCACAATCCAAACATAGTAAGAAAATACTTGGATTACATTCAAATGTTTGTCCATTCACTTTTTCTTTCTTCCCATTTAATTATAAATGGATTATTTTATTATAATAAACCTGAAATTGTACCAAAACATTAAAATGAGGACGTGAACCGTTATATGGTTTCATTGTTGTTTTTTCAATTCTATTATATGGTTTTCATAAGAAAGTTGGGTCGTTATTCGTTAATGCTTTTTACTATGTCAGATATAAAACGGAAATAATTGAAGAGCTTATTTCAATAATTTCAGGGTCCACTAGTTGAAGACAATTGTCATATAATGTATACAACTTGTAATTGATTTGTTGATATTTCCTGTTAGTTAGCAGCCTATAGTGTTTTCTTCCTTTCTTTTTTTTTTTTATTTTGGGGGGAGGGGGTGTGCAATGAAGAGTGTCTTTATACTTGATCTTTTGATTAACTTTACAATTAATGTTAATTTTTGAATGATAGAAATGTGGAAGAATTGATGAGCAGATAGAATTTCTGAAGCAGAAGCTGAAATTGATCTACCAAGGCGAGGCCTTCAATGGGAAACTCACAAAGACAGCACGGTCTCATGGAAAGAAATTCCAAGTTTCTATTAAACAAGAAACTTCAAGATTACTGGTATTTGATCTTAACTAAAGCTTCCTTAATTTGAAGGTTCAATGAGCATTTAACTATATATTATGCATTCTCCTTTGTAGAATGTTGTCTTCTATATCAGTTTATTTATTCTTTTGTTTGCCGAACTATTAACTTCTATTGTCTATCTTATTGATTCTGATTTACTAATTTATACTATTCTTTTGAATTTTTTCCCCATGTGAACAAGCTGATTTACTAATTTATCAATTGCACTCAAAGTTGGTTAGAAGGCGAGAGAAGAACAAAGTGAGTTGGAATGTCATTATTGGTGTGGAGGAAGGGGAAATTTCTTCTAGGAGGATGCCCTGTCATTGAATACTACGGAGCCGCATAAGCAACTGAATTAGTTTGTCAATAAAGACCTGAAATTTTTATGAAGGTAAATTGGAATGGAGACTATTTGTAGCTATTTTTTCTCTTGCTCTTTCCCCAAGTCAATTTTACTCAGATGTATAATAGGACCAGACCAACAAAAGCTTGATGTGATTGTTTTGTGTGTGATATCAATTCTACGGTTGAAAAGTTAGCTAGAATGTTGACTCATTTGATGAAGTTAACCAAATTCTTTAAAAAGGGCCTGACTATACATTAAGCATTTTCATTAGAGAGCATATCCTGAAGCTAATACTCAATGAAGCTTTATACATGACAACATAATTTAAGAGGTATCAGAATATATAAATTTCTGCTTCAGGATCAGTGAACTTGATTTAGAGTTTTCTAGCTTAGTTTAAGAGCTTAGAAATTTTGAAGCATTGCATCTTGTGTTATCTCAACCTAGCTAAAATTTTAACTATTTGATCTTTTGACGAAGAAAAAAAGAAAGAAACATAGAAATGATTAATACTTGATGTTAATATGTTGTTATCTTCTCAAACAAGAGCAGTCATTTACTGAGTAGAATTCATGTTGATTTGATTTGAGCATAGTTAAAATGTGCCTGGGAATAGTGCATATCTTACTGGGCTGAGCATAATTGGGGGAGTGACATTGTTCCCATCAGCTCTGGAGGTAAATTTTCAGTTTTCACCCTCATTGATTTGATTTTCTGATGATTATAGAATCAATTTATGCATCAGTCTCTCACTCTTGATGCATCATGTTTTAGGTTTCTTCCCTTGTTGTTTCAGCTTATAACAATCAACAAATCTGTAATTTAGGCATTTTATGTCAACTTGCTCCTCTTGAAGATTCTTGTTTTAAAATTGAAAACAGGTTTACTTGCATAACTTCATTAATAAATTTCTACTTCTAAGCTTTGAAATGTGACTAGTAGATTGATATTGTCTTCTCTAAACTAAACTTAGTTGGCTACTTTTGTAAATAATGTGCCAATGCATTTGGGATCTATTGAAGATCTACCCTGGAATTTCCTGAGGCATTAATTTCAATGTTGTAATGGCTTCATTTTTTTTATCATGCTTGGTTCAGTTCTCTTGTATCCCATGATATTGTTAGATTGAGTAAAGGGGTATGTTGTTATCTGCAGGGGGCTATTATGGGGCCATTGATAACTACAGTCATGATTGCTCTGAAGGATTTGTATAATAGCCCCCTGCAGAGCAATCATGCAAAGGACAAGGCCAAGCAGAAAGCTAGCTAAGCTTATATCTGTGTCTGTAAAAGTATTTATTGGCAGTTGAAATTTGCTGCAATTGCATTGCTCGTTGCAGTTGTTGGTGGAGTTTGCATTGAGATTGTAAGTTTCTCATAGTTATATTTTTCATTTGTATCATTTAGATCATTGTAATTGGCAAAAGTAGGACTTTTTTTTGGTAAAGGACTTGACATAGTTTATGATCTTGTTTATAATATTGAACATAGCTAGTTTATAATGTCTATCTTTCATGTTGATTTTTCTTTACTGTTGTTGTGCCTCTAGATCTATTATGGGCGCTGATTTGATAACAGGTTTGAATGAATTTAAGGGAAAGAACTAAAAACAAATGAATAAAAAAAAACGCTACTTTCTAGATCGGTTATGTCCACAACCGATTTGAAATATAACTTTCTAAATCGGCTGGGGAGTAAAAACCGATTTAGTAAGAAGCTTTCTACATCGGGGGCTAACATTATCCGATGTAGAAAATAATTTCTAGATCGGCCATGAAGCCGGTCCGATCTAAAAAGAAACTCAATATAAAGTTGTATGTAGATTTTCTAGATCGGTACAGTAGAGTCCGATCTAGAAAATGCTTTTTAAATCGGCCAGGAACCCGATTTAAAAATTGATTACTTTTTATACTGGCTATATCTATACCGCCTCGTTACCTGATTTAAAAAGCCTTTTTTGTACTAGTGAAAACAAATACACTAAAATTGCTTACAAAACCATCTAATGTGGCAACTGGCGTGAAAGATATTTAGAGAAAACCACCTCACAAAATTGCTTTAAACAAGACATTTTCCAAGAGTTTATGCATTAATTACCTCCACTTGAATACCCATGCATCTCCAACAAAAGAGGCTTATGGGCTTTTAAGTTCTTTTCTTCACCAGCCTTCAAAAGAGATCTGATTTTGAAAGGTGATTTTGCAATAGCATCAGGTTGAGCTTTCATGTAGTTAGATTATGCACATTTAACCCTGGGATAGGCAATTTCCATTTTATTTCTTACAATTAGCTTGCAACTAAGATTTGTTTCCCTATATTTAATGTAATTTCAAATTATCTTTTCATTTGTTTTACAAATTAGAGAAATTTCTATTTCATAATAAAAACCATAGAATATGGGGCAAAAAAAACCCACTCAATGAAATATCTTGAAGATATCTAATTTTTTAAGCCATCGTTCTAGTTATTCTACTTTGTTGTGACTAGAAATTATAAGTACGAATTACTCTTTCAATACTAAACTTGTATAGAAAGAACATTTCAACACTGAACTTGACAACCAGTGTATCAAAAATCTTCCAGCCAAGTGAGAAAAACATGCAGTTTAGTCCCTAAGAGATTCAAAATCTCAAAATGGTCCTGAGAGATTGCTCTGTCATGCAAAATGGCCATTGTCGTGCAAAATGGTCCCTGAAAAAAACAAGCAAAAACAAGCAAATTAGTCCCTGAGACATTAAAAATTATGCATATTAGTCCTTGAAAAATGACATTTCGGACCATTTTGCACGACGGAGCAATCTCTTAGGGACTAATTTCCTAGCTTAGTCTATAATAAAATATCAAAATTGACCAAAAAACTGCTTAGAAGAGATTTGAAATACAGAAAAGGCAATCAATCAAGCCGCATTGGCGGAATAGTATCAAAATCCATGTCGTGGTGAAGGTTGGCATAAACTAGGGCTAGGGCTACGGTAGACAAAACCAGGCGATGTTTGATGACCGGAACGATGTTGAAGGAGGCGGATCAGCGAGGATACGCGAGAACAACTTAAAAAGAGAAATTTAGGTCATTTGAGCCCATTTCTCACAAAATCTTTTCCCTAAACCCTGCCCTAGCAAAGAGGTTTGCGAAGAGAGGAAGAAGAAAGAGCTAGGATTAGCTCCAATTAAGGAGAATCAAGTCATCCCCAATCTTCAAACACCTTTGTGTTGCCTTTTAGGTGAGTGTGTTCACCCACTCATTACCATTTTGCGTGAACTTCGTAAAAGATCAATATTATCTTGTTCTCTTCCCCTTTTGATTGTGTTTTATGTAACGTCTTAATTTCTGAATTCAAGAATGATGCCTGTTGGAAGAAGAATTCCCAAATTTATGAAATTATTTCGTGTCATTAGCGACGACCCACCAGCCGTCGCTAAAAGCCTCGTCTTTAATGCAGTAGCGACGACTTTTTATGACCGACGCTATGTAGTGTCGGCCTGACCATCGCTAATAGCCAATGCTAGTTCCATGGCCGTCACAACATAGCGTCGGCTGGGCCGATGCTAATAATTTTTTTAAGAAAACCCTTTCTTCCTAGACTTATCAATTATGAGAATCGAACACACAACCTGCATGATACCAAGAAGGAGCATTAATGTTACGCTAAGTTTGTTTCTTCAAATATATAGTGCAAAATATTATATACATAGTGAAAAAATAACAAGAAATTAGCGTCGGCCAGGTCGACATTAACTTTATGAAGGCCGACACTAAATAAATTTTTTTAAAATTTTTTTTTGCCTTTAGCGTCGGCCAAGCCAACGCTAAATGATTTTTAAAAAAAAAAGTTTATTTTACCATTAGCGTCGACCTTGCTAACACTATTTAATAAAGTTAGTGTCAGTCTAGCCGATGATACATAAAAAAATTTTAAAAAATAAAATTCAACTGTGATACTTTTTAGCGATGGCCTTGCGTCGACCTGGCCGACGCTACTAGCGATGGTGTCGTAGCCGACGCTACTCGTTCGCTTCTAAATCATTGATTTTGTTGGAGTGGACATACAATCATACACACCAATTGCTTAGGTAATCCAACGTTACTTAAGCCTCAAAATAAATATACATGTCAATACACCAATGTAAGTTGCCAACAAGTGGCTCAATATGTCATAATACATAAACATATAGGCATGGTGGGGATACTATCATACATGTGTCCCCATGTGCTACACATGTACCATGATATCCCACAAAAGAATACAATACGAATAATGCCTATACAAAAGATATCCAAAATGAAACAAAAAAAGGGGGGCCAAGGCATAGGCCAACCACGAGCTCCTGAGCTCTCCGATCTAGCGTCTGGTCGAGAACCCTGCATATCTAGATAAAAGCCACAATGTGTGCTGAGACTAAAGTCCCAATGAGTGTGATTAAAACATGCAGTGTGAGAATTCAAGCAAATGATATGCAACAACATTTAAAAGTCTCAATCAAGTCATAAATCATTCACAATGACAATCAATGTAAAGTTAGTCCTCAAGTGTTTAACCCAACACCCTAGGGGTCTTTCCACTTAACATGAGACTAGACCTGAGCTCAGACTAACAAGAATCGTCGTTCCTAAAGGCCATAAAGACTTTGCCCTTAATTCCTCATAGATTTTAACAAATATGAATTCATTATGATCTTTTCATGAAAAACCTGATTTTCCTCTTGGCTATACGCCCATGAAAATCCTCTTGGCCAAAGGCCCATAAAAGTTCCCCTTTACATGATTAGGGTTCAAGAGCATGATACATGATAGATAATGAGCATGAATGTACATAGCCGAATAATTTCATGAGAGCTTAATAATCATCATAAATCCTCAACATAAAACCCTAACGTACCTTTCACACTAGAGTTAGGCAATCATCAAGCATTTCTTCCCAATATATCATTCCTAACCCTAAGAAAATCCTCAAATCAAGTATATGCAAGAGAAATAAGCAAGGGAGGGAAGAATATGGGTCATTCAAGGAGGTTCAAACGAATTTAAAGTGAGTGGGTGAACCACACTCACGTCAAGAGTATAATGAAAGGGTTGGAAGGTGAGGAATGGATCTCATAAGCTCTCTTCTCCTTGGGGGACTTCAAATCAACCTCTTCTTCTTCCTTCTCCTCTGCTAGGCCACGAGCTAATAGAGAAAATAGTTTTAGAATGGGTCAAATGTCCCTTAGAATTTGTTTTTAAAAACTGAGTTTGCACTTTCTCGCTTAAGCGAGGATTTCTCGTTTGAGCGAGAATGAGTCAGTAACACTCATTTCACGCGCTTGCTTAAGCGAGGATCTGCTTGCTTGAGCGAGAATGCTTTAGAGAGCAACTTCTAATTCTGGAGTAATTTCACTCACCTCAATCGAATAACTCCGGATACCGTATTGCAGTAAGCGTGCTGGATGGAGGAAAGTCTCTAGTGCTGAGAGAACGACAGTAAACACAACAGTGAGAGATACAGAGAAAGGCTTGCTGCTGCTGTAGGCCCATCGGGCTGACCAAAAAAAAAATCAACAATGGGTTTAATATTCTATTTCACAATGTTTTTTTTATTTATTGTCAATATTTCATGTTAATATTAATATCATATCTAATCTTGTCTCGTATAAAGTTAATAATACATATAAATATAGAATCAAAAGTTTATTTTATGTAATATATTTCAGAATTTTTTTTGTGGACATTTCAAAATTATTTTAACATAGAAATGAGATATTTATCCATTTTAAGTACTTAGAATTTGATATGGTGAATAAAAGAACAAAAAAAAAATTACCACTCAATAATAAATAAATAGATACAAATAATTAAGAAGTAATTTTGTTGTTAATGAGTGACTTGAGGAGTGGCTTGTTTGTTCCTTTGATGAGTGACTTGAGGAGTGGTTTGTATCACTTTATTAATAGCTTAAGTCCAACAATCTCCCCCTTTTTGGTTTTGATGAGCCAAACAATTTCAATGTCGATAGAGGTGAGCACATAGGCAATAGCTATTCCTTTGATCCTAAAAGACACATGAAAAACACTTGTAGAGCAAGTAGGATAAAGGCACAGCAGATGTGATTATGATATATATCAAAGCAAGTAATATTTTGATCAGTCCAAACAACAATATGTTCCTGTTCATATACTCAATCACAGTGAATACATACACTGCACATTCCATTTAATCCATACACATTCAACACATTTCATTCTTCTCCCCCTTTTGGCAAAAAAAAAAAACCAAAAAAATCAAAGAAATGGGTAATCTCAATGTGCATTATAAACCAAAAAATATCAGAGTATTCATGTAGTCATAGACATATAGCAAAACCTGGAGAGCATCTATTTTTCTCATATACATATATAAAAATCCTCATCATCATATGAAACCAAATTAGGACATGTATATAGGCGTTTGATATTGTGGTTCACGGTCCACATGGTTCAGTATTTTAAAAAAATACAAGGTGACTGTTAGATTTAGTAGTATTAAATAAAACAATTTATGATGTAAAACTTATCGGTCCCTATTTAATTTATAGATATTTTCAATGAAAACCTTCTTCAATAAGATGGACTTCATATGTATTTTGTAACGTCCTAATTCCCAGAACTCAGAAATTATGCCCGTTGGAAGCCTAAGTCTCAAATTTAGGGAATTATTTTTCGTGACATTAACGATAACATAACAGTAATACAGAATTGCTTAACTAAATCTAACATTTAATTAAACATAATCTGAGTATATACATAAACAACTGTAACGAGGATATTACATTACATGTGTCCTATCTAAGCGGAAGCATCAAAAGATACACATGTACTAAATATTCCTTCAAAAGAATATACATGAATAAACTGAAGAAATACAATCAAAAGGTGGCTCCATAGCCAAATATGCACTACGCTCCATTAATATCAGGCCCTCAACGACCTGCCTGGGAATCTAAAATGTAAACCCATAATGGGGTGAGACTAATGCCTCAGTGAGCAAAGCAAAACATGCATGAGTAGAATACATAGAATGATTTACAACAATGTAATAAAGACATGAACCGACAACTAATTCACATGAACAATGATATTTTGAACAGAATTTAACTTGAACTGCTAACCAAGCAGTAGGAGATCTTATCTCTTTCCTACAGGTAGACCTGAGCACAAACTACAAGAAATATCTCCCTTGGGGACATATAGTCGCCGCTGTTACCTGACGGTCGAAACCTAGTTTTAATATGAACATTATGGTCTTAGACCCGTGATGGCCGAAGCCTAACATGAACTTCTTTAACTTGAGATACTTGATAACATGACTACATGAGTACTTCTTCATTTAATCTATACATGAGCCATAAGAATGCATATACGTAACATTAAACATGAACATGAGCTATTTTAACAAATGCCCTAATCTAGTATTTCACCCCAATAGGGCCTAATCAAGAACAATCCCTACTAAATGCAACCATTCACAGTAATAATCAATCAAGCTAAGCCATTACACAAGCAAGTTGAAAGGGGAAGATGGATTAAGGCACAAGAGAGGATTTCCACACAAGGGATTGTGAAGTGTGTGAGCTCTACTCACCAAGGAATAACCAAGAAAGAGGGATTGAAGGGTTGATAAGGGTGGGGATGAGCCAAATCTCCTTCTTTTCTTCTTCTCTCAACTAGGGTTCCTTCTTCTCTCTACTCTCCCTCTCTCTAAAACATTAATGGGGAAATAAATGAGGTGAGAAGCCCTAGGGCTTCTATTTTTAAAAACTGAGTTCGAATGTTCTCGCTCAAACGAGGCTTTCTCGCTTGAGTGAAAGAGGATAATCTCAAAAGGATTCGGGTGCTCGCTTAAGCGAGGACATACTCGCTTGAGCGCAATTCACCCAGTAAAAACCCCAATCTCTCTGACTTCATCTCGCTCAAGCGAGAGGATCCTCTTGCTTGAGCGAGAACAAGCCAGAGAGCAACCCCCTAATTCTGGCTCAATTGCGCTTGAGCGAGAGGCTCTCGCTCAAGCGACCATATCAGTAACCAGAATTGTTGATCTCTCACCTGAGCGAGGACCTCCCCTCGCTCAAGCGAGACCTTCTCGCTTGAGCGAGAGCACCAGAATGATGAACTCTCATTTTTACTCTTAAATCCATTTTTCCCCAATTTCTTTTATAAAAACCTTTCTCCCTTGTTAATTTAATTTATGAAAGTGGCTAAAACTTAGGATGTTACATATTTGGGTTATAAGGGTTCGTGCGACCATTTATAGGCAGAATACTGGGAAAGAATTGTAGACATAGAATTGGAGAAGAGTGATAGATGTGTTTTTCTTTAAATTTGGGTATTAAACAAAGTTATGTTTCATCTCATGTGTGTGCTCGCACTCATCCTTGTATGAAAATTAAATTACCAATGAAATTAGGAGATATATTTAATTTCTTTTTAGGGTTTATTTTTGTTAGGTAAGTCATTTTATAAGGGAAATTTTATTCATATTCTTGCTCCTGTTTCTAAGAAAATTTCCCCTTTTTGTGTTTAAAGAATCATAAACATTTTTACTTGTTAATTTTATGGATAAAAGAAATATACTATCATAAATTTTTAACTCTATTTGTTACAATTAAATAAACATATTTAATACAAATGTATTATAATGTATTTAGTAATAGATTTCTTATTTTAGTCCCTTAAATGAAAAGTATTAAGAGGATTATCTATAAATAACTTTTTTTGTCCCTTAGACTTTCTATTTCATTTTAAGAACCAGAAAAATCTCCATTACACATTATTAAGTATTAGCCTAATAATTTTTGTATATATTGCATTATTACTATATAAATAAAATACTCTTAAAATTTTGGTACAAAATATACAAATTAATACGAACTGATGTAAATGATCAAAGCATTATAATATTAGTGAATTAGGAGTGAGCACACTATGGCGTATGGAAAACCAACTTATCTGAAATTGAACTTTTGATCAAACTAACCTAAATTGAATCATGTCATCTTGGAAGCACAGGTCATTGTCCTAGGAGGGTAAATCATTTTGATCAACTCCATTATTTCTAGTCCTCCCATATACTTTTTACCCTTAAGTTAAAGAAATCACCCTAACAATGAAGATTCTTAATTACTCAAATCCAATGATCTTTTAGTAGGATGGGGATAGGAATCTCAACAAAGTTGCATGGGTGAGTTGGCAGCAAGTATGTAAGCCCAAAAGTTGTGGAGGTTTAGGGATATAAAAAATTAAGAAGTATTTAATCATAGCTTATTGGGAGAATATTGAAAATTATATTGAAGAGTTTTATTGATAAAGATGCTTTTTAGAGTAACATATTGTTGTTTATAAGATATGGAGATGATAATATAGGCTTCAAAAATCTATGCTATTGGGGTTCTAGAAAATTGTTCGCTTTGAGGTGGAGAGATTTGTGTAGCACTGTATTGGGCAAAAATATTCCTCATAGCTAGTTTCATTCTCAATTAAGAAAAACATATTAACAATGGAAATATTTTTTTTTGCATGACACGCGTGTGATTAGTAAGTGAAATTTGTGTTGCTTTTAACAATTTTATTTCAAAAAATAAATATGTTGTCATGTTGGGGATATATATTGAGGTTGTTGTACTTAAGGATTGTGTTGATGGTATTTGGAGGTGGTTGTTCAGGTGAAGGCATCATTTCTTTACATAGGAAGAAGCTTAATTTGTTAAATTTATTAATATTTTGAATTTTGATTTTCTGAATCACAATTGTAACGATGTATGAAAGTGGTACTGAGTTAACTCAAGGTCATATATTCATCTCAATTAGCTAATCATTACTAATGCCTTTATATATTGCAAATAAATCATGGTGCTAAATGATACATTCTTTAACAAATTCTAGAAGCCACACATCCTTGTGAAAGTGTTGGCTTTCTCATGGTTGATGATACATTGGATAGACTTCTAACTAAAAACAACTTGCAGAAGAGAAATGTGTTGTGTAATCAACAATAACTTAGATCCGGTTGAGGTGGTTGCGAATTTTTAATTTTTGATTTTTAAAAATTTAATTGAGTTTTACAATTAAAAATTAAAAACTCACAACCACAAAAAGATGTTTTCAATTTTTAGATTTGATTTGTAATATAGCTTGATTGATTATTTAAAAAAAAATAAATATTGAAAACTTGCAACCAATGTTAACGAGGCCTTATGTGTGTGTTTTGTTTTATTGACCAAGAAACTTTTGCATACTTTTTTTGTACATGTAGACACTCTTCTATGGTTTAGGCTACTCTTACTCTTGGTTAGGATTCAATACAGTCTCGCCTATAAACACAGTGGATCCCATTTTCTTCAACACTATGGCTTAATCAAAGGGAAAAAATTAAGAGAGATATTTGTAGCATGTGTAATAGGATCATTTTTATGCCAAAGTCTTTTAACTTAATTTGAATCGTAAATCTTGTTAAAGTTAAATTCTAGTTTATATTATCCTCTAAATTAGATAATAGTTTGTGTGGTTATTTATATCGGTCTCCCTTTCATTGTATAAGGGCATGTTTGGTTTATAATTCAATAGAATTGATTTTGATATATTTATATAATTAATGACAGGTAATGAATGATGTATGATTTAAAAATTAAATAAAAATAATTTAAAATAAATTCCAGTAGAATTGATTCCTACATATTATAATGTTAACATAAAACCAAACAGGTACTAAGTCTAACTTGTAATGTTTAAAGTAGCCTAATTGTTGGTGCTTCATATATAAACAAGTTGGAATATCCCTTATATACTAATAATAAAATTACTTTTCCAATTTAAAATCCAAACTAAAAAAAAATATGGTTTTAAAAGAGTGAAACTAATAAGTTTTATTTTATACCAATTCTTTTTCAGATATTTATACTCCCACTCATTTATGCTAAAACATAGGAGTTTAAGTTTCTTGCTTACTTTTTACCATAAATATTGAGTAGATGTAGAGATACTAATAAAAAATTACTCATTTTTCTTGATCACTAGAAAATGAATTAGAATGTTTAAAATGAAATGTTAATGAGTAGTTTGTTGTCATTTATTAAGACTAATTTTTAGTGGATAGTTTATGAGTTTTTGACTAATTTTAATTCAAATTCTCTCAATTGATAAATTAGCTTTTATCACATTATATAATCGGTTAACATAAAGAGATTATTTTAAAGTTCACATTGTGCTTTATGTATTCAAGTTCAAACTTTAGACTAATCCTTAAAGAAAACTAAATCTCTTCAAGAATATATCAGACTGATATACAAAGGAGGGTATACTTGAACACTAGTTTAGGATATATTTAATGTCATTGATGTGAAAATTTTACTATATGATACTCTTACCGCACAATAGAATAATTTATATTGCTTCTTTAGCGAAAAAGTTTCTTAATAATAGGAGGTTAAAGATTTAGCGTGATGCATGTCCTAAATTCACCTCATCTATCAATTAAGAAAATATTGATATAAATCATGCACCCACAAACATAATTAAACTTTGGCATCAAAATAAAAAATTGACAACAACTTCAAGCTAACTTCAAATCCAGGGGCTTTTATTATAACAACTCTTAAATGCTTTTTTCAATACATATTGAAATGAACCAAAACATACTATTTTGAAACCAAACATAGAGATAAACCCTAAATAGCTTTAGTCTATAGATATATCTTTGAAGGTCTTATTTAACTAAAGCCCCGCATCCAGTCCATCCCACATAATTGGCCCAAAGTGATGTCTCAGGCCCAAATTGAGGGCTTTATTTTAAGCTGTTTTACACCAAAACAAAGAACCAATAATCAGGGAGAAATCCAATACTGTAAAACATGGAAAATTGAATGATTAATTTATATTAAATCCCAATTTTTCCTATATAATATGCTTTAACCTTGATGTGGTTTGTTATCAATCACTTCCGCATCAGAAGGTTCAGAGTCCCAATTAATGGGTTGTTGTTCAATCAACTTTTTCTTTTCGACACTCAACATTTCACATTCAGCTGAAAAATACAAAACAAGTTGAACTCCATTACAAATATATATATATATATATATATATATATATATATATAAATGTTACATCCACAACACAAATCAAATCAGAATATAGCAATAAAAAAGAGCAAGAGGAAACCTGTTGTAAGTTTCAACATATGTTCCACTTCAAGCGTTTCTGATTTTAGTCTTTCGTTCTCAATTTGCAACAATTGAAGCGCCTTTCTATAGACTTCACATTTCCAAAGAAGAAAGGCTAATTTCTCCTGCACAGGGAAACCTCACAATAAATTCAATCAAATCATATATGTTGGAAATTTTGTCTCCCATCCACACAAAACATGGTATCATTAAATTAAACAAAATCAAAGAACAACATAAACTATGAGTGAAGATAATTGCAATTACCTTCAGAATCTCAATTGTTTTTATTAGGATTTCAACTCGTTTCATCCTGCATGTAATTTGTTTGCTCATAAATTTGATTTCATGACACATAAAAAATAAAATAAAAGATTAAATTTCTATGAAGCTATATTATTTGATTTAACATACCGCCTTAGCTTTGCACCTTTGCAAAAGTTATAGTAATGACCAATGTCACCATTCTTAGCTTCATCAAGAGTAGGGTTTCCCATCCGGGGATCTTGCTTGGTTGGTTCAAGGATCTTATCAGAGGGGTTTTCCATTGCTTGTTACTGATTCACCTGAAAATGGAGAAATGGTTATTAAGAAATAAGAATGAGATATATTTCAAACCTCAAACAATTCAGACAAGGCTTATGGAGTGAATAGACTTGCCTTCTTACAAATGAGAGGAGCTTGTTTGCATACAAGCTATAACTACTAGCTTGTTTATATATAAACATTCACAATTGAATATTAAATTCAAATAAATGTTTAAAATATTATTAAATATAATTTGCATTTAATAATTAAGATTCTTAACAACTAAGGTTTGAAAAATGATTACTTGAAATCTCAAACTGCCTATAATTAAAAAATATATCTTTATATTTATATATATATAAAAGGCTATGTTTAAATTGATTATATAAATGGAATATAATTATTTATCATTTTTTGGAATTATAAACTTGAACGAAATGTAATAAAATACTAGTATCTATTTCAATTAATATTCAGTACTCTTGATTGTTTTTCTTTTTGACTATTCATAAATGAAAGCATTAAATATTTTTGCATTTTTAAATATTAAATGCTTTTACTTTTATTTGTTTTTATTTTTTAAAAAACATTTATACCTTTCATTAGTAAACAATAAATATTTTTTTTATTATTCATAAATGAAGCATTAATTATTTTTGTTTTATTTTTTAAATATTAAATGTTTTTACTTTTCTTTTATCAGTAACGTCACGTTTTACCATCGGAGTTGGTTTTAGTGGTTCATGTTTGATTCCCCTTACACAAGGTCTCGGATTTTTTTTGTGAATGGAAAAATAATCCCCATTGAGAAAGCTAGCCCCACTATAATGTAGATATGTTCCCAACTCGAGCAAGATTGTCTCCACGTGGAGGATACCTGTGGTTTTAACAAAAAAAAAAGTAACGTCAGACTTTAAATAGTAGAGTTGCTACTTTCCGGAGGGTTTTACCCAAAAAAATGCTTTTACTTTTCATTTTGTTTCAAAAACATTTAATACTGGGTAAAACTAGCTGAATAGCTAACTGAAAGCTTAAAAGATAGATGAAAGCTGAAAAACTAGCTGAAAGCTAAAAACTAATTGAAAACTGAAAATTAAAGCTAGCTGATTTGATTGAAGGTGTTTGCTAAAACTAGCTGAAAATAGTAAAATGATATAGAAGGACATAATTAATTATTAAATAATGAAGAGTGTGGATGGTTGAGGGATAAACTTGTAATAAATTTTCAGCTAGTAGCTGAAAATTGGAGCTTTTCTTAAAAAAACTACCTCAAGTAGCTTTTCAAGAAAAACTAGTAGCTATCCAAAAAAACTACATTACCAACCATGTTCAACTAAAATGGCTTACCAAACACACTCTTAGTATTCCTTCCAATGCTAAGTATAAGATAATTTAAACCAAACCATACGTATTAAGAAGATATATTACAAGTTTTTAATTCATTGATTTTTGAAAAATTACTCTACAACACTCCAAACTTACCCCTATATAAATTTAAACTCAACTTTCATGTTAATCTTGTCAATTTAAAGTCTTTAAATCTTTAATTAAGTTTCACTATCAACATTTTATGTTTGGCTCTCAAATATTTTGTAATTTAAAAATTGGAATCTAAAATTTTAATTTGCACCAAAATTTGAGAGCCATATACTGAAATCATGATCATTGAGACTCCCAACATCATTCACATATGGTTTATCAAAAGAACTTATTTAATTCTTCTCATCCATTAAAACTTGTGAATTATAAAGATTTAATCTTCAATAAAGATAAATATAAAAAAATAGGGTTAAATATGTTTTTGGTCCCTAAACTTTCACCCAAATTTGGTTTTGGCCCCTAATCTTTTTTTTGTTGTTTTTGGTCCCTAACGTTTTCAGATCATTGAAATTAGTCCCTGTCGTTACCCTTATATTTAACAGAGTTGACGGCAGGGACTAATTTCAATGATTTGAAAATGTTAGGGACAAAAAATAACGAAAAATAAAGATTAGGGACCAAACCCAGATTCAAGTTTGGTCCCTAATCTTCCACCCGAATTTGGATTTGATCTCTAAAGTTTTCAAATTATTGAAATTAGTCCCTACTGTCACCCCTATATTTAACAGAGTTGACGACAGGGACTAATTTCAGTGATTTGAAAACATTAGGGACCAAAAACATATTTAACCCTATACTTAAAAATTTATATACTTTATCTTATAAATAAAACCGTGAGAAAATTTCTAACGTTGTTTTATATATAAAAATAAGGGGTGACAAATAACTTTTTTTTATTATTCATAAATGAAATCATGAATTATTTTTTCTTTTTAAATATTAAATGCTTGTAATTTTAATTTTTTTCAAAAATATTTAATACATTCCATTACTAACATATTGTTTGGGTTTTGCTAAGGAATGTTGTGACATCCCAAATTATAACTATTTTCATAAATAGAATTAATAGGGGAAAAAGTTTTTATAAAAGGAATTGGGGGAAAAGGAAACTAAAAGTGAAAGTGGAGATTCAGGATTCTGATATTCTCACTTAAGCAAGTAGGTCTCGCTTAAGTGAGCATATCAGTAAAAGAGGGGAATTTTGGGTTTTGTCATGCTTGCTCCAGCGAGAGTGTCTCGCTCGAGTGAGTATATCAATAAAAAGCTTGGGGAAATGTTTCTGGTTTGCTCGCTCAAGCGAGGATCCCTCGCTTGAGCATAATTTATGGGGAATTCCAGGGATGCTCTCTAGAATCGTCTCGCTCAAGCGAAATTCAGCTCGCTTGAGTGCAATTCCTAGATTTTCTCTCTGGAATTGTCTTGCTCAATCGAGCATCCTCTCGCTTGAGAGAGGATATGCGTGTAGTCTAAGATTTTATTTTTCTCTCGCTCAAGCGAGAAGGCCTCGCTTAAGTGAGAATGCGCAAATCAGATTTTAAAACACAATTAGGGCTCTTCCTTTCTCACTTTTTCGGTTTCTTCTCACTTCTAGAGAGAGGTTTTCTAGAGAGAGAAAGTGCCTTTGGAGCCAAGAGGAAGAAAAGGAAGCCAAGGACATCACCCCCAACCTCCCTTAACTCTTTCCCCCTTCTCTTTGGGTTCCCTTGAGGTAAGTATAACTCACACACTTCCACTCATTTTTTGTGATTCTCCTTCCATGCATGTTCCCTATCCTCCCTTTTCCCTTCTTTTAGACTTGTGGTTGAATGATTGGTTGTATATTCTCTTTATATATGTTTGTTGAGCTGTATGGAACTAGATACATGTGTTAGGGTTCTCATCAAGTTAGGGTTTCTCCCTATTATTATGTTTAGTGGTATTTATTGCATGATTCATGTGAAAGATGTTATGGGTGAACATTGCATTAAGGCCTTTGGCCCCAGTTAATCAGAAAATGGATTTGGCTCCGGCCCTAGTAAAAATGGCTTCAACCCCAGTTTTGGCTTCAGCCTCAGATAACCTTAATTATTCAAGATTGGACGTTGGTCCCCAGTTAATTGGACTTCGTTCCCCAGTTAAGACTTGGGCTTCGGCCCCCAGTTAAAGGCGGTGATTAGTACCCAAGGAAGACGTTCTTTGTAGTCTGAGCTTAGGTTTAGCCCTAATTAGTGATAAGACCTTGTCTGCCGGGTAATACAGGTCATGCATCTCATGTTTATGACAATTGAGTTATATTATATTATGTCTCTTGTGATTATGTTGATGCATTGCATTCGCCTGCTTACCCACACTGCATGCTGCATAGTTATATTCACTGAGACCTCCGTTTCACCACATGTTTTGTGGACTATATTTTAGATGCACAGGTCCCTCCCCGCACTGAGCAGTGAGCATGGAGCTTGGGAGTTGTTTATTTACATTTTGGATTCTTGGGCTCAAGATATTGTGTATTTAGTTGTTAGGCCCTATCTATGAACTGATCTTGATGTATGTGTATATATATATTTATTCTTTTGTGAGATATGACTGTACATGTGCAGCCTTCGAGCCCTATCTATTTTGTTTAGGGCACATGTATAGGGGTATCCCAATGATGTATGTACTGGATATTCAACTGAGCCTTAATGACAATTTATGTATTCAGTTTATGTGCTCATATGTTGTTTAAGTATTCGTTGGACGCTTAAGCGATATGTGATGTATGTTTGTGTGATATTTAAAATGGCGCAAAATAATTTCAGAAATTCAGGAATTTTGCTTCCAACGGGCTTAATTCTTGGATTTAGAAATTAGGACGTTACAAATGCACTATAGGTACTAGTTAAGAAATCAATATATAGAAAATTTTATGACAAATCACGTCATTAATTGCATATATATATATATATATATTTATCCAATCATTTTGAGTGCTTCTAGCTTATAATTACGCTAGTTGTTAGCTAATATGATCATAACTGATAAGTTTTGAGCTAAGCTCCAAGCTTATAAATAAGCTAGCTTAATATTGAATTAAAAATATTTGGTAAAACTAGCTCCGAGCTTATAAGTTAGCTAGCTCCAAGCTCCCGGATTTGATCCCCACAAAATACACTCTTAGGGAGAGGTGAGGAGCCTTAACTGTAATTGAGCTCCCGAACATGATTACCCTTGCTAATAAAGGATATATGTGGTTAACACAAAATAACTTATACCGAAATCAAGATCATTGAGACTTCCGACATTATTCACATATGGTTTATCAAAAGAATTTATTTAATTATTCACATCCATTAAACTTGTGAATTATAAAAATTTAATGGTCAATAAAAAAATATGAAAAAATTAAATACTTCAAAATTGATGTACTTTATTTTATAAATAAAATCGTGAGAAAATTTCTAACGTTGTTTTATATATAAAAATAAAGGGGTGACAAATAACTTTTTTCATTATTCATAAATGAAATCATGAATTCTTTTTGCTTTTTTAAATATTAAATGCTTGTAATTTTAATTCTTTTTCAAAAATATATAATACATTCCATTACTAATATATTGTTTGGGTTTTGCTAATGAATGCACTATAGGCACTAGTTAAGGAAACAATATATAGAAAATTTTATGAGAAATCACTTAATTGATTGTATTTATATATTGATCCAATCATTTTGAGTACTTATAGCTTATAACAAAGCTAGCTGCTAACTGATAAGTTCCTAGCTGATAAGCTCTAAGCTTATAAGCTAGCTTATTGAATAAAAAATATTTAGTAAAACTAGATCCGGGCTCCCAGGTTCGATCCCCACTAAACACACTATTAGGGAGAGAGGTGAGGAGTCTTAACTGTGACTAAGCCCCGAATATGATTGCCCTTGGTAATAGGGATATATATGGTTAATGCAAAAAAAAAAAATAGTTATTAACCTTACCAAACACACATTCTTTCACTTTTATTAAAATATTTAATTAATTTTTAATCATTATTTTTTTAAAAAAATAATAAATATCCTTTAATAAAATTATTCTATATTTTATTTTTATCATTTAAAGCAATAAATCTAATAAATAGAATCAAATTCTCTTTTGATTTGATAGATATTTTAGCCTTTTATTTAAGACTCTGTTTCTCTTTTTTCTCATTTTAATATATTGTGTTAGGGTATGATATATATGTGGTTTCTGTAAAGTTAGTGAATTTGGCTTTTAGTTTCTATAATTTTTTTGTTAAAGTGTCATTCCAAAATATTTTTTTGTAATTAGTCTCTTCCTTCAAATGATGTGTGTCATATACTGATGTGACACATTTTCTCTTTTCTAGATGTCAATCCTTGTATTTCTGACGGTCTTAGACCGCCAGAAAATTATATTTACACCGCCACAACCTTCCCCCCACCATTTCCCCCTCCTTCTTCTCCCCCACCTCTCGTAACTCATCCCCTTCTCCCCGACTCCCTCTTCTACATATACATATGTTTTGAGCCTTTGCTTGTTGGAGATCGTCAAGTTTTCCAAACAAACAATTGTTCCTACTTAATGTTATAACGAGATTAAGAGTATGTTTGGTAAAACTAACTGAAAGTTTAAAGCTAGTTGAAAGTTGAAAAGCTCGCTAAGAGCTTTAAGCTAGTTGAAAGATGAAAAGCTATTGAATGTGTTTGGTAAAACTAGTTGAAAATGGTAAAATAACATTTAAGGACAATATTAATTATTAAATAATGATAAGTGGGGGTGGTTGATTTAAGGGCTAAATTTGTAATTAATTTTCAGCTAGTGCCTGAAAATTGGAGTTTTTTTAAAAAAGCTACCCCAAGTAGCTTTTTAAGAAAAGCTTGTAGCTAGCAAAAAAAAGTTACCTTCCCAAACACTACTGAAATGATTTCAGCTACTATTTTCAACTTTCAGCTAGCTGAAATGACAAGCCAAACACACTCTAAACTCTACCCTTCTTTCCTTGTTCTTCATGTCATAGAAATTTATGATGCTGGTTTCTCCAGCCAAACTCCCAATTCTTTTTTGGTTTAGGATGATGCCATCTAAAATCCAAATTGTTTATCTCTTTTTGACAATTGACATGGGGATGTTGAACTATTTTTTCTTATTTCAGCCTGATTGATCGTGCTCGAAGGACTGTGCGTGGTTCTGCAGATGATATAGGATGGCTTCAAAGTGCTCCAGGAATGCCCTCGGTTGAAGATGGAACAGAGAGGTTCCTGGAAATTCTTGACAACATCAAGTAAGTATCTTATTGTTTTATTTTGCTCAAACCTTCATTATGCTATTATTGTTCTGTTAACTCAGTTTTTCTTACTTTGGCAGGCATGGTGTTCACAAGTTACCAAATTCAGTGGTGTAATTGTTAATTCCAGGTAAAATGACGGATTATGCTCCAGTCAAGTTAATCATGACCAACCCCCACACACAAAACAAAAGCCTAAAATCCAGTGATGCGGCTGGAATAGGATATGATTTGTAACCATCTGGGCAAGCTTAAATAGTTAACCATCAAAGTTCATTGTTACAACATTCACTATAAACAAGCAAAAAACAAAAAAAATAATCAATGTTAGGTAAGAATGTATGATATAACTCTACACTAGAAGAAGAAGAAGACTATGCATATAAGCAATCAATTTTACCATATCTTGATGATATTGAGCTTTTCTAGCTTTTTCATGTTTATCTTCGCATGCATAGTCGTGGCCATCCTTCATAAAAAACGAGAGATCAAAGCGACAATTCTTTTTTCACATTTAAGAAAAACAAAACGTAGAAGTTGAAAGAAATTGACATTCCAGAATGACTAATAAGCTTACATGAAAATGTTCGTAAGTTAAACACCGATTTATATGCTTTTTGAATCATCATTTGAGCCTCACTTGATACTGAAACAATCAATAACGAACAACTTGAAGTAGGAACAGTTGTTTGTTTGGAAAACTTGACGATGTCCATATAGCAAAGGCTCAAAACATATGTATATGTAGAAGAGGGAGTGGGGGAGAAGAGGGTGGGGGAGAAGGGGATGAGTTACAGGGGGTGGGGGAGAAGGAGGGGAAATGGTGGGGGAAGGTTGTGGCAGTGTAAATATAATCTTGTGGTTGTAGAAGATCGCCAGAAATATAAGGATTGACACCCAGAGAAGAGAAAATATGTCATATCAGAATCTGGCGCACGTCATTTGAAGGGAGGGACTCATTGTAAAAAAAAAAAAATTTGGAATGACGCTTTAAAAAAAAATTATAGGAACTAAAAGTAAAAGTCGCTAATTTTACATGACAAAAAACATATTTTACCCTATTGTGTTATCTTAAACAATTAAATTTAACCAACATTCACAATGTATTGGTGATGTGTCAATTAATTTAACCATATATATTAGCAAGTTTATTTTTCTAAACCACGTGCAAGTATATTCTATTAGAGGTAATTAATAACATGGTGGTGCTATATCTCCCAATGAAGTTTTTTTTATACACAAACTCGATTAGAGATCTTGTTTAAGAAAAATAAGATTTTTTTTTTGTGTAAACCATAGGTATCTCCTATTATCAGGATCAATCCTATTCGGGGTTTAGTCACAGTTAAAGCTTCTCATCCCTCCCGAGAAAAATAAGATATATATCCCTTGAACAAATCACATGTTGATTTAGTAAGTATTTAATTAATGTGCCATGAGATATTTTTAAAATTTAAACATATAAAATAAAAGAAAAATTTAAGACAAAATATTTACAATTATAAAAATGCATAAATTTTGATGAGGCCTAAAACTTAAAAAAAAATGAATTAAAATATATCATTATTTATTGTTATTTTATTTCACATGGTATATTAAAATTTATAAACATCAAATTTATTAAAAAAGTATTTGACTAACTTTAATCGACAGAATATAAGAGGATTGAAAATGATAAAAAAAAAGTGAAATTCTTTTTTTATATATATTCCCAATCTATTTAATGAGGATTTGGATTAATAAAACTCAACGCTCATAAAAATTTATCAAACAGAATAAGTTTAACAAAATTTTCTTCTCCTTCTATTTGTATATATATATATATATATAAGTACGGGGATAAACATACTTTAAGAGTATACACAATATTTTAGTAAAAAATGAATTCCATCAATTTAATCGTTAATTATAGAGTTCTCAATAAGTAAATAAGTCTATAATTTTTTCATAAAATTTAAAAAACAATTTAATATTTCACCAAGTAACTTCGATTTAATATATAATGTAATTTTTAAAATATAATTAATAAATATAATTAAGAGTCTTGTTCACTTGGTCACCTTTTTTCACTATAATATCTACCACTAAAGTAATAAGTTATCTAAATCTAAAAATCCATGGATAAAAGTACAATTTGTGATGTTCAATATGTTGTAAAAGTTATATATTAAGAAAAAAATTAAACACACCAAAAGACAATGCCTAATTAAAAAGATAATTATATTCATAATCTTCAACTAGCAATAACTTCCACTAACATAAAAAAAATCCACAAAATCTGAGTATTCACACAATTATAACCTTATGACAATTTAAATTCCCTATTCTCTCTCCCTATTTGATCCAGAGAAAGAGTCAATGTATTAGAATTAGAATTTTGTTATGACTATCAACTTTCTGTTATAATCATTTTAGTTTGTTTAGAGTTAGCTGAGTTTATTTTGATATAAATAATTGGTGTACACTTTCATTCTGTATCTTTTTAAATATATTAAATGAGTTTTTTCAACTCTCTCTAGTTACTTTTGGGATGATCTATAGGAAAACCCATGATATTTATCCTCAAGCTCTATCTACTATCTCTCTACTCCTCCATCTTATTTTCGTAAGATGGCCTGAGATCTCCATCCATGGAGCTCACCTCACTTCAAGAAAAAGGTACGGTGTTCTCTCAAGAAGCCACCGCCATTTGCTGCTCCGAAGAAACCTTTGTTGATTGCTGTGAATTTTACAAAGGCATCTTCATCTTCTTCTTCCAAGAAACCACTACAGCATCTAAATACAAAGACACAATCTTCCTCATCTTCCATAATAGAAATGCCATGTTTGTTGGAACATGTTTCTACGCTTGTTGTTTCTTCTTTTGATTCTTTCTTGACCCGCAAAGACTCCACTCCTCTCACCATCGTGCAGTATGTCCAGAAAGAACAATACTGGAAGAGATCTAATCTTCCTGGCAGAGAAGAACGATTTGGTCTCTTCTAGTACAAGGACAGGATGGAAGCCAACGCTCGATCCTTTCAATTTTGGGAGCTTTGGATTGGTGGATCCTTCCTCTTCTTGCAATCTCCGCTGCGACTGGGACGCACACGATGGCTCCGCCACCGTCTTGAGGTTCTCTCCATCATCCCCTCCATTTCCACAATTGTGAAGCCTGGCAGTTCCACTTTCCGTTCCGTCCTCAAGTCTTGCAATGTTTCGATTGTCGACATGTTTCGTTTTATTTCCTCAGAGTCAACCAGTTTAAAAATCAGAACAAGAATGGACCTCGGTGAATCAATCAGCAACCAAACCGACTTTCCCCTAACCATTGTCAAGCATCTATTCTCCATAGAATCTTAAGAAAAGAACCATGTGTTCTTGCCCTTGTCACTCCACGTTGTTCTCAGCATCATCGCTGTCGGTTCTGAGGGTCCCACACTCGATCAACTTCTCTCTTTTCTACAATTCCAAATGAAGCCAAACAGAACACTTTGGGTCTAAGGCAGGGAGAAACATGGTGCACCTTGGGCTGAAGCAACAATCCCAACTTCACAATTTGTCACCGCTTGAGGTCTTTTTATGGCTATTGTTTCGAGGCTTTTGCATTATTCTCAATGGTTGGATCAATATATTCATGGGCAAAAGCTACTTCAAATAATACCTAAAAAGCATAATTCAACAGCAATAAGGATGGCTAAAGATTTAGAGGCACATCCCAAGGTGAAGTGTGTCTATATCCAAGCTGCCAAGGTCGCTATTCTTGATGCGCATAAACTATTTGGCATTATTTCTAAGAGAGATGTGATTTTTTTGCTATTCTCTCCTTTTTTTCTTTATTGATTTCCATTTCTTTTTTTTTTTTCAAGTTGGTATCGATTGATACCAATTACCAACTTGCGGAAGGGTATTAGAATTGTTAGAATTCTGTTATGAGTATCAACTTTCTGTTATAGTCAATTTATTTTGCTTAGAGTTAGTTGAGTTTATTTTAGTATAAATAATTGTTGTACCCTTTCATTCTGCATCTTTTCAAATATATCAAATCAATTTTCTCAATTCTCTCTGGTTACTTTTGGGATGATCCATGGGAGAATCCATGGTATTCATCGTCAAGCTCTCTCTACTATCCCGATGCTCCTCCATCTTATTTTCGTAAGACAATGGTTACTTATTTCATAGCTAATTAATCAACCTATAGATCAATTTCTTGCAATCTTAATCTCAACTGTTATATAGTTTCTCTAATCAATTTGAGTTTGATTATCAACAATGAATTAAATTACTAAAATTATATATCAAGAGTGATCTACTCCTAATGTATGTTAAGCCAATAAAATGCATCTAATTGAAGGAAAAAGAGTAAAAAAAACACACAAACCCACATACATGTATATGTATATTAAACTAGGACATATTCATGGTCAAATTCAAGAGAGTCGAGGGATTTAAGTAGCTATACATATTAAAAACAAAAGTTGTTATGATGAGTTCCATATATACAAAAAGATAAAAAAACTAAATCACTATAAAGATCTCATTCAATCCTACTTTGGAAATCTTCACAATTGTCTTTCGTGATGTGTCTCGTTTTCTTGAATCTCTCTCTTGATAAAAAAAATCTCTTCATTTGTCATTATCCATCTCTTATCATTCTCCTCAATCACTCTTTAATAATTACGATTTGACATGTATTTATAATGCATTAGAAAATAATAATTGAGACACTCCTAATTACTACTAATTAAGAACGCCGCATATTTAATCATGCAGAAAACGTGTGTTGTTAATGAGACAGTAAAAATGCAAAATATTTTTTTAAAATAGAAAGATATTAAATACAATGAATAAACATTTACTTGTCTTATTTCAAATCTAATTCCATTTTAAAGTATTATGAAGCTCTTTCCTTGTTAACCATATTTCGCAAAATGCTGAATTGCGATTTGGATTACAAAAACATAAACCATACATAAGACATTTAGTTGAACCACCACTAAAAATTAAAATAAAGCTAAGCTGTCATAGGTACATTACCAAACTAGAAATATCCGAAATAAAGGCATAATAAAATTCCACGAGTTTTACCAATAAAATAAAAATAAACGATCCCAACAAGATACGGAATGGAGGCCACTGTCAGAGCTGCAATACTAGATTAGACTCTATAACACCATTACAACTACATGTCTCCTCCAGAGCGAGAGAAACTACGCAATTAGTCTGGGTCCTCCTCTGGATCCTTCTCCTCGGACGAGCTATCGATCGCTATATCTGTTGTTATGTTCAAATACAGGAAAACACAAGAAGGTGGTTGAATTGTGTTTTTGAAAATTTTTAGTTTTTAGATGGAATTTAAAAATTGCCTTAAAGCAAAATTCAGATAGAGAAAGGATTACCTTAAGTTTCAGATAAGAGCTTTTCAAAATAGAAGAATTTTCAAAAACATAGTTTACCGAGCACTAATTAACCCCTTATATTAGAAAAATAAATTGAATTCACAAAGTTAAGGTAAAGAGAACTTAATAGAATCTATCCCGGTTCACACACTACCACTCGTGAGCTACGTCCAATCCCTGTAACATCCCAAAAAATTATGATCTAGAAAATATAGTGGAAGCATTAGGTCGTGAATCCTACCAAGAGAAGGAAGTTAGACGTAAAATGATAATTTAGGAGTTCGGGGTAAAATGAGAGAGAAGATCAGGGATTTACTTAGAGTTTAGAGTGTTACAGGGAATTTGAGAGAGGAATCAAGAGTTAAGCTCTGAATACCTATTTTGAAGAGACTTAAGGGAAACCAAGTTAAGATTCGAAAATGTAAACTATAGAGGTGAAGGAAAGTAGAGGGATAACCTTTAACTAAGGAAATTAGAGTGAATTGATGATTTATATCATTGTCCACGTGGTGTGTGCCTCGTTGGGCTTCAATTAAAGTTATTGCTTAATTTCATATTTTAAGCCTAATGACCTTTGTGCACTCATTTGATGATATCTAGAGTTTTAGGTGGACAATTTAGGTGATTTAACTTGCATTAGAAAGATAAGATTTTGGGCTTCAGTTTGATATGATACACGAAAGGGTTACTGTCTCATTTTAGCTTCTGAAAGTCTCATTCTCGCTCAAGTGAGGAATCTCTCTCTCTTGAGCGACCATATCAGTAAAACAAGGGATTTCGTTTATGGTTTTCTCGCTTGAGCGAGAAACCTCTCACTCGAGCGTAATTTCAGAGTTTGTTCTCTGACTTTGTCTCGCTCAAGCAAGAATTCCTCGCTTGAGCGAGAAAACACGAATCCAGTTCTATAAAACAGATTCTTAGGGTCATTTGACCCATTCTAATTGCATTCCCACATCTCATCCTTGCCCTAGCAGAGGAGGAAGAAGAGAAAGAAAGAGAAGGAGCCTAGCTTGAGGTCTCCAAACTAGAGAGAAGCTTGGAACCACCATCCTCCACCCCTCCAACATCTTCATTCTTGTTCTTGAGGTGAGTGTGGTTCACTCACTCACTTTTCATCATTTGTGAAGCTCCCTCATGATTCCTCTCCTCCTTTCCCTTTCTTCTCATGATTCCTCTCCCTCATGCAATGAATCATGTTCTCACATTTTGAAACACTCATCATGTACAAACTGTTTTTATGGGCCTATGGCCAAAGAGAAATATCACAGGGTCTTTGGACCAATCACAGGGTCTTCGGACCAAAGAGGAATTTCATGGGTCTTCGAACCATCTAATAAAAGAGGAGGTAATTCACATGGACCTCTCGGCCAAGAGGGAAATGGGGGTCCTCAATTAAATTGATGACATGCATTGCATCCATGTTTGATAATAAAACTTAATCAAATAAGTGTCCCTGGACGATGCTCCTTTGTCACGATGCAGAGCACTCAATCACAGTCACAGAAAAGTGAAAAGATCACGAGAATTGATTTGATTGATTTGTGTGGTATGATATACATGACTATATGCCTAGGTATGGATTTGGAATTGCTGCATTTTCATCTGTATGATCTCCCTACACTGTATGCATGATCACATTCACTAGGACGTAAGTCTCACCACACGTTGTGGATTTCATTTTAGATGTGCAGGATGTTTTTATCAGAAGCAAAGTCGGACGGCTTGGAGGCTCAACGGTAGATTGGTCCTTCGGGTGGATTGTGCCACCCCTTAGAGGGATTGTTAGTATATGTATATAGTTATAGGTGGAATTTGATGTGAAATTATAGTATTATACTTTAAGCCATTTAGTGGTATTTAAATTACAATCCTTGTGTGGTGTATGTAAGTTTCCGCTTAAGTAAACGTTGGACTACTTAAGCAATTTTATGTGGGTGATTGTATGTCGATATTGATAATGGTGCAAAATAATTTCATAAACTCAGAAATATGTCTCCAACGGACATCATTTCCAGGTTCACGGAATTAGAACGTTACATTATAGTATCAAAGCACTTCAATCCAATTAGACTGTGGTTATGTTAGTTTCTCGTGACTTCATATAATCCTCTTGTACCTCATGCGCCATACAGGGACTGATCACCCCCATAGCATGATCTTGGTTAGTGACTCGAATAGGATGCCTTGGTAAGGTTTAGAGTTTTGGTATTTGCAAGATCGGACCAACCTTACCCAAGTAGAAGAGGCAAGAGTGCTTCATTATATTAAAAGCCAAAAAAAAAGAGTGAGATACACGAGTAGATACATCCTCTTGAGTGTAAACACTTAGCTTGAGTGGAAAGGTCCTTAAAAGCTTTCAAATAAAATCAATTAAGGATGTCATATATAGTGTGGAGAAAGGAGCTAAATGAAGATAGGAGAGAATTTAGAAAAGAAAAGGAAGTGACAAGACACTCTTCTCATGATAAAATTAGTGAAAGGTATAGGAAGGAAAGGAGAGAAAGAGAAATAAATGAATATCATTATAAGGATAGTAAGAAGAAGGAAATGAGTTATGATAACTCTAACCATGAAAGGAGAAGGTATGAGGAAGAACAAAAATTTAGAAGATATGATGAAGAAAGGAAGATTAGAAAGTATGAACAAGAGAGAAAACTTAGGAGAAATTATGAGAGTGAAATTAGAAGAAAGGATTATTTTGAGGAAACTTATAAAAAAGAGGATAGGAGAAAAAGTGAAAATAGGAAGAGAACAAAGGATTCTTTTGAAGATAGATTTGGAAGAAAGTTAGAAAAAGTTTCTAATGAAATCAAAGGTGAATTTTCAAAAATATTATTTGAGATAGAAGAAAAAAGAAAATTAGAAAAAAAGTTCACCTTAGACCCATTCCAAGAGCAGGACCCCGATCCAAAGCACCCTATAAGAAGTTACATTTAGAACCTAGCAAACGCCAGACTCACCTAGAGAAACCAACTTGAGTGAACTATTTGAGGAGTAATATGAATGCTTGTTTGACCTTAAATTTCGATACTTGATTTTCTTTGATTGGTTGAGTGATATGATTGTAAGGTGTGTACGTGATTGATTGTTTATCTCTTGGTTATGATTTGGATGATTCTGAAATTTCTTAGGATTTGGAGGGAATGTTTTGATTTGGGACCCTTAATTTTGAATTTGGAAATTTCCTATGCCTAAAGTTATAAGATTAGTGATTAGGATGACCTATGAACCATAGAGGGCTTGCATTAAGATTGGAGAACGGAGACTATGTTTAGGTGAACTTAGACCACAGTTTTTGAGCCATTAAGGACCATGATATGATTCGGAGTGTAGGGAGCAAGTGGAAAAGATTTAAGCTTAATGTCCTTAACTTAATATCAAACATAATCTACTTTAAAGTTTCCCTTATTGGTTCGACCACTTGTATATAATTACGCTATCGATTTTTGGTTTTTGGCTGGTTGTTATTTGATGTTAGTAGCATATTCAGTTGCTTGAGTTAAGATGTAAATTCAGTAATATGAAGATAGTTGATGAGCCTAAAAGCTTAGAGGGTTACGTTTACCTTGATGATTAGTATCATGGTGGATTCTTTTAAGTTTTATACTTACTAACCTGTTTATTAGCAATTAAGGGACAAGGTTCGTTGTTTCTACTATTTGGATAATAGAAAAATATTCTTAGAATCCATGCTTAGTTCTTAAATCACTCTATACTTATAAATTTGGGTCCTACTCTTGATAGGCATAAGTAATTGCTTAATGTTGTTATATGAGGTGTTACAATGGTTTACCTTGGTGCCTCATTTAATCAAGATGAGATTTCCTACACATGGTTTTGGTCCTCATATGTACTTGCCAATTATCAGTCTAACGTGTACCACTCCAGCCAGCCTCAGTGTAACGTCCTAATTTGTAAATCCAAGAATTAAGCCCAATAGAATAAAAATTCCCGAATTTCTGAAATTATTTCACTTCATTATCGATATCGTAACAAACAACACCTCAAAAGTTTAATGTAAGTCCAACGTTTTACATAAACTGAATACATCAATCATACATCATACATCTCATAATCCATATGTCACTCAGTGGCTCAAAATAACACCATCCATAAATAAAAAATTTCTAATCTAACTCAGTATGATATAGTATACATACATCAGTTTCCCTCAGGGGATTCAAGATAAATAACTAGAGCTGGAATGATCCACTTAAGAGCTTCTAACTCTCCGTCCATGCATCCAGCCAGACAATCCTGCATATAAAAAATAATCCCACGAACATGGGGTGAGACTGATGTCTCAATGAGCATAACTATGCAACATACTATGTGAGTAAGTAGGCAAACGCAATGCAATAAGAGAGTAATCACGTCATAACATAATATCTCAGCTGAAGGTAAACATGACATGCATGACCTGCATTACCCGGAAAACGGGGTCTTATCTGGGGCTAGACCTGAGCTCAGACTATAAGGAACGTCTTCCTTGGGTATAACACCACCAATTACTGAGGGCCGAAACCCCTATTTTAACTGGGGAACAAAATCCATTAAACTGGGGACCAAAGTCTAATATTGATTAATTAAGGTGAACTGGGGTCGTAGCCAAAACTGGGGTCAAAGCCAAATTCATTTTTAACTAGGAGCCGAAGCTTGAAATACATTTTCTGGTTATTTGGGGGCCAAAGCCCTGATGCATCAGTCAATAGTAGCACATGAGACATGATTCATAGTGTACATATACATTCTCATAATCATAATCAAAGCCCTAACATGTGAACCCTATCCCAAACCCCCAATCATCACAATCATACTCATGGGCATCATCATGGTAAATACATACAACAAAAAAATCATAAGCAAAGAGAAGGGGAGAAGAGATATTATGGTTCATAGGAGAGTTTTCATTCAAAGATGAGTGGAGTGTGTGAGTTATACTCACCTAAAGGCAGCTCAAAAAGGAAGGGAAAGTGAGGTGTGAGGGGTGTGAATAAGAAAGCCTCCTTCTCCTTCTCCAAGCTTGGACGAGCTTCTTTCTCTAAAAATGGTGGGGAAGGTGAGAAATATGAAAAGAAACCCCATAACTCTATTTTTAAAAGTTGGCCTCGCGTACTTTTGCACAAGCGAAATAATTTCGATTGAGTGAACTTAAAACAGTGGCATTCTGCCCAATTTTCGCTCAAGCGAAAATGACAAAATTTAAACTCATGCATGATCACACTCACTAGGATGTAAGTTTCACCACACGTTCGTGGATTCATTTTAGATATGCAGGATGTCCAGCTGGAGTATGGAAAGGAAGACTTGATGTCTCAGGATGGATATTTTCCCCTAGGAGTTATTTGGACTAGAATAACTAGGTTCATTTGTATATGAATAATGATATTAATTGAATTAGCTGCTTCAGTTGAATTGTAGTCATTTAATGGAAATTAATGTATAGTTGTATACTTGGAAGGTTCTGCTTAAGTAAACGTTAGTTACCTAAGCTTTATATGTGTTGTATGTTTACAATATCGGTAATGTCACGAAAATATTTTCATAAATTTAGGGAGGTGCTTCCAACAGGAACTATTCCTAGGTTTCCGGAATTAGGACCTTACATGTTCTACATCAACTTTTGTTAACAACATTTCTAATTGTGACTAACAGAGGGACTAACACAGTGACAATTGCAAAAATGCTCCACGTGAGCTTCTGTTAACAAATTTCTTATTATGACAAACTGAGGATATAACATGGTGACCATTTAATTCTTTGAAGGACCTAACTGGATACGCATGTATTTTTCATAGACCTAGTTGGAGGTTTACTTTTATTTTTTTTTTCATTTACATACATTATCCCAAAATCTAAAATTTTGAAAATCATTCTTAGTGATAAAGTTGGCAAAATGGGTCATCTCAACTAGACATACCCGTAAAGCCCATAAAAATGTAGGCGCTTAGACCTTTATTTTAGAAGCTTGAATAACTTTTGGGTTTTATTTTATCCCAACCCCATAAAGCCCGCTATTCGCAAAAAATGTAGGGCTCACACATTTATTTTAGTATTCGTTTGGTTTGCAGTTGAGTAGAATTGATTCTAAAAATCAATAGTTGAGATAAGTGGTACATATTTTACCAAACACATTGGATGAAAGTGATTTAAAATCAATTCAACAAAACCATGGTTTCGCATCATTCTAAGCGCAGAACCAAACAAAGGCTTGGTAACTCAAATAAATCCCAAGTTTTATAACCCTTCCTACAAATCCGCTACTCACATCAGATTGAGTCAGACCGGGTAGCTTCTAGCCAGAATTGGCAGCCCTACTCACTTCATTTTTACTTATCACATTATAAGTAAGGACCTATTTTAAAATTTTAAATTTTCCACATAAATGAAAAGAAAAATTTTATATAAAGCAGAACAAAAAACTAACTTATTTTAGAAGCACCCTAAATTTATTTTACCCTAATAATAATCATTAGGCTAGACGTAACCAGATATCTGATTTAAATATATATTTTGAAGGATATTTGATTTAAATTAAACATTACTGTTGTGTGGAGTTTTATCACCTGTCCTGTTCATTCTCGTGGCATAGCATAGCTTCATTTTGCAGTTGCAGGTATAGTCTCTTCGTTTCTTTGGATTCTGTTGGATATTAGGATTCTTGTCTCATGGTCACTGCCTCACTAGTTAATGTAAATATACTGACATATTTATCTTTTCTTTAATTTTCTTTCCCCTTCATGGATGCGGCTAATGTACTGAGAACTTCTAAAGCTTGCATGAAATTTTTTTATGTGAATTTTGAGGTCAATTCTTTAATTCAACATTGATTGGTCTTCCATGTCGGCAGTTGTTGTGTTTTATTCAGTACTTGGTTGCCAAAAATATTTCTTGGTTTAGGGTTTTTTCTTTTGTAAATGAATTTTGGTCTGCTTTAATATCTAGGAGTTATATTGATCTTCTACTATACTATGATCAAGTTTATACGGGGGATGCGTTTACCGTTTAGGAACAAGATGCATTGTCTTGTAGCAACCTATGTGACTGCCCCTTTTCTTTGAATAATTGAACTAGTACGCTACCCGCGATGCACGGAGGATGTTTGTAATGGGAATGTTAGGCAAATAAATTTTAGAGTTAAATGTTATAATTATTTTAAAATATATTTTAATTTGAATGTGTATAAATTTGTAATAATTTTGTGTATGAGAAGAAATTATACATAATAAAAGAGTTACTATGAAAATAGATTAAAACACACACACACATATTGGATAAAGTATCTAACTTAAGAAGATAAACTCTATTTATTAGAGATAGGAAGGTGGATGTAATCCATGTAAAAGAGAAGTTAATGTTAAAATAAGGTAGAAGTTAATATAAAACATATGTATATGAAAAGAAGAAAAGAGAAAGTCACTTATCTAAATTAAATTTTGGAAGACTTCTTTGAAAAACACATTTGATGTAGTGTTAGTTGAATTTCCCTCTTCATCACATATAAGAATTTTAAGTCCATTACGTGATGTTATTCTTGAGAGTGCAACATACAACTGATCGTGAGAAAAAACCGGTCTTGAAAAAGGAAAAATCCAACATGTTTAAGAGATTGTCCCTGACTTTTACTGATGGTCATTGCAAATTAGACTGCAATTAGAAATTGTCTTCGTTGAAATTTGAAAGGGATCTTTTTATCTTATGGAATTAGTGAGAGTCTTGGAATGAAAACATTTTTTCTAACATTCTTGCCTGATATGACTCTTGTTTCTAAAACATATGTGCCCATTTGAGTAATGAAAAGTTTAACATTGCTGCCTAACATGACTCTTGTTTCTAAAACATATGTGTCCATTTAAGTAATGATAAGTTTTATCCCATTGCACAATCTAGAAGACTGATCTATATTTCTCAATAACATGGCAGGAACACCTACTTTTACTTTAGCATCATGATTTGGAAGTTCTGATGAAGTTATTGTATTGATGAATTTGGGAGTATGAACATTAAGATAATTATTAAAGTGGACATACATGAGCTGTCAAAACTAAGAAAAGATTTTGTCTCACGAGAAATGAATGAAACATGTAATCATTCAAATTCTCAACAATATAAATTGTGGGTAGGGATGGCAAAATAAAACTTGTACCTGTGGATACCCACAGATATACCGACAGTACCCGTATATTTATAAAATAAGTAGGAATAAATATTATATTACCCACCCACAGGTACCCGCATACTCATTAAAATATACCTTTCTATTAAATATATTAGATTATTAGAATTTTTTATTATTTTATGATGAGATATAGTTTATTTTAGATTATTTTATAATAATATTTTGAATATATTAACACGTAATTGTATTATCTAATGATAATTTATATTTACAATATTAATATAATATGATATTATATAACATTTTATCTCTTTATTTTATAAAAATTAAATTTTTAAACATTAATGGATACCCATGAATACCCGTTATTCGCATGTGTGTTCGTTAATTTTAATGAGTATGGATATGGTAGTGTACTACTCGCCCTTGTCTCGTCCTATTGACATATTTATTTGTGGGTGATAAAATAGCTCGATCTTAAAAGTAGCTTGTTAAAATATTTTTTAATTTTTTAAATTTTATATTATATTTTTATTTATGTTATAAATTTTTTAATATTAAAATTGTTAAAATGTGTTTTAATATTAATATTTAATATAATAATGATAACTATAATTAAATGATTACCATAAATACTATGAATATAATTATAAAATATATTTTAAGTGTTTGAGCATATTTTAAATTTCATATTATATTTTTTTAAATTATGTATTATATTATTTTGTTATTTATTTTTGAAATTATTAGATAT
Organism: Sesbania bispinosa; assembly: GCA_026901365.1. Taxonomy (NCBI): domain Eukaryota; kingdom Viridiplantae; phylum Streptophyta; class Magnoliopsida; order Fabales; family Fabaceae; genus Sesbania; species Sesbania bispinosa. The sequence goes on along the minus strand of QLOH01001209.1, from coordinate 2,050 downwards.
GTTCTAAATTATTAATATTTGTTATTATAGTGATATCACATTAATAAAATTACTATGATTAATAAATGGTGATTCATAATATTAATCATTTATAATGTTTACAATGTAAAAGATATTTTCTATTTTAAGAAGTTTTATTAAAAGGAATTTACTATTATGTCCTCCTTTTAGACTTCAGAGACTACTTTCATTACTTTACTTTTATATATATAAAGATAAAGATATGAGATTCTGCTAAAAACATTGGAGAGGTTATCCCAGGGAAACTGTCAATTGCACAAAAACTTCTACTTGTGTTGAACGTGCATCATTATGAGTGGTGTGAATAAGTATATCTTTTTAGTTTATGCCATCAAGTCATGTGTTTCATTGATCAAATCACTTTCATTTGAAGTGTTATGATTAAGAGTGTGTTTGGTAAAATTAGCTGAAAAGTTAGTCGAAAGTTTAAGAGTGTGTTTGGCAAGGTCAATAAGCTAACTACTAGCTTATTTGACTAGTTTATAAGCTAGTTTGACCAACACAAAAGTGTTTTGTAAGGTACCTCAAAGTAGCTTATTTTAGGAGCTTCTAACTTATAAGCTACAAGCTACTTCACCTAGCTTATAGCTTGTAGCTTATTTAATTTTCTTCCATCACTATCCCTTATATTTTAATACATTTCTCTTATTATTCTTAATTTCTTTTTACCTATCATTATCTATTTTCAATTTTAGTGACAAAAATATTTCAATTTCATTTTACTTATTATTACCTATATAATAAGTAATTTAAAAAATTAAGAATTAATTAAATTGTTATTTTCTTTTCACTATTTTATGAAATTATTTTTATATTATACTATTTATTTTATCAATTTTATTATTTATTTTAATTTTTAATTAAATATTTTATTACTAAAAGGTTTAATATGAATTTAATTATTTTTTTAAATATAAAATTATAAATACATAATAATTTTTTTTCTAAAAAACACAAATAGAATTTATATAATAAAATTTATGTAGGTATGCCCTTTTATGTCATTTTACATTTACCAACCAGCTAGTTTTACCAAACGCTTCTAATTCAATAAGTTAGCTTATCAGCTCGGAGCTTATAAGCTAGAAGCTTATCAGCTAGTAGCTAGTAGGGATGTCAACGGGGCGGGGCGGGGGCAGGTAGTGCCTACCCGTATAAATACCCGCTAAAATTAACGGGTACCCATGCGGGTAACGGTATCCGCGGGTATTCACGGGTATCCATTTAATGTTTAAGAATTTAAATTTTATTTAAAAAAAAAGAGAGAAGATGTTATATAATATATTATATTATCATACAATATATATAAACAATCATTATATAATACAATTACATGTTAATATATTAAGAATGTCATCAAAAAATAATATAAAATAAATTATATCTCATCATAAAATGATAAAGAAGCCTAATATTCAAATATATTTAATAGAAAAATATGTTTTAATGAGTATGCGGGTACCCGCGGGGCGGGTAGTATAATATCCGTCCCCATCCATTTAATAAATATGCGGGTACCCATTGCGGGTATATCCACGGGTATCCGCGGGTGCGAGTTTTTTTGACATCCCTAGTAGCTAGCAGCTAGCTTATCAGCTACCAGCTAGCTTATCAACTAGTTTTTTCAAACACACCCTAAAGCTAGCTGAAAGCTGAAAAGCTATTAAATGTGTTTGGTAAAACTAGTTGAAAATGGTAAAATGATATTTAAGGACAACATTAATTATTAAATAATGATAAGTGGAGGTGGTTGAGGGTTAAACTTGTAATTAATTTTCAGCCAGTAGCTGAAAATTGGAGCTTTTTTAAAGAAAGCTACCCCAAGTAGCTTTTTAAGAAAAGCTTGTAGCTACAAAAAAAAACTACCTTCCCAAACACTGTTGAAATGATTTCAGCTACTATTTTCAATTTTCAGCTAACTGAAATGGCAAGTCAAACACACTCTAAAGGTCTATTGGGTGATTGAGAGCTTTTTTAGGTTTGGTCAAAGTGTTCTTACTAAGAGTGTGTTTGGTAAAATTAGCTGAAA
>QLOH01001208.1:0-53316 GCA_026901365.1 Sesbania bispinosa | reverse complement strand
CACAATCCCAATCTAATTTCCTATTTAAATTCACTGGTGAAATAAAATCCAGAGGTCCTCAGCAAGAAGATCTTATTTAATTACACTGAACCAGAAGTTACATTACAACATGAAAAATGTGGCCAGAAACCACCATTAGGAAACCAGTAAGATGCCATTTCTCTTCCACTTATTCACCAGTGTCTATCACATGATCTTAAGTCTAAACAAAAGAACCTGAGAGTAGAAAACATAAGAGATACTGCATACTGCCGAAAATTCAGTAAGACCAGGACCATATGGCATGATCTTCCTCATGAAATCCAACATTACAAGAACTATGAGGCGTATCGGAGTAATCAACATCTTCAAGTTTGGGGAAGATGTATGGAGGCAATAGGATCTTGCTCAAGTTGTCTTCTTCATCCTGTGACAAATCAGACTGATCAGGTTCAAATGCAAAGGATGAATCACCTGTCTCCAGCAATGCAGAGTGAACTCCATCCGTGTAATGCAGACTCTCCGAATCAAACATGTCACTCTTGGCTGAACTATTGTCTTCTTGTTGAACTGACACTTTGGATCCTTCACCCTCCGAGGCTGAATCAATCAAAGGCTTTTGCAGTGACTCCTGCAACCTGTTTGTTTTACCCTGTTCAGAGTCTCCCTCTTGTTTATCTCTTCCAATCACCTTTTCCGTGAGGCTTGCCACCTAAATTAAAAGACCACATTCACAAACACTTCCAAAAAGCATATTCTATTGTTGTAGAATTCAACAACAAGTGTTAAAAGTGAGAGTAATTCACCTCTGCTTTCAATTTATCATTCTCCCTCAAAAGGTTGTCAAAGTTGGCCTTAAGATCGTTATAGCTAGCCTGCAGGGAATCATAGTCCTTCTCCATCTGTTTCGTCTTCCAGCGAGCTCGGCGGTTCTGAAACCAAATCGCCACTTGCCGGGGTTGCAAACCAAGTTCGTTGGCGAGACGAGTTTTTCTTTCAGGTTCGAGCTTGTTCTCCTCCTCGAAGCTTTTCTCAAGGAAATGAACTTGGTCTATCGAGAGTCGACGCTTCTTCTCAGGTTGATGGAAGTAGTCGTCGATGTCATCGTCCCCATTTTCATCAGGGTCATAATGGCGGAAGAACGAGCCATTACACCCTTTCCCTCCTTGAACACCTTCAAAACTTACCATAGAACTCGAACCTGTACAAAATACCCAAAGATTATGCTGGAAATAAATAAAAAGAATTAACGATTTAGATTTTAGACTCCTAAGTCCCATTCTAAGCTGCCATGTTCTGTTATTAATTATTTGTAAATTAATTTTGGATGCCCAATTCAATTGACCCAATCATAACATTGGTTAGTGGAAGTGGTCCTTCTACTTTTAATTAATGTTCTCTGATTTGGATCGCTTAAATTAAGTCCTCAGAGTTGCTTTTGTTGCAAAGCTGATTAATAATAATAATTCAAAATTCCAAAGTATATCACATACAGAGCAACAAGCAGTAACAAAGAATAAGAAAGCAGATAGTCTCACAACGGAATCAATCATCCAAAAATCAGTGTCCTATAAAAGTCAACAAGTAAACGAAATCGAAGTAAATAAGAGCAGAGAAAGAGAGGGTACCGAGGAAAGGAGAAGAAGAAGAGGCAGAAAGGAAAAGAGAATGAAGAGGCTGAGAAGTGGAAGGAGCGGTTCGATTGGGAAGCAGAGAACTCAAATTGGAAGAATTTACACGACTACCACCACCGCAAAAGATCCTCCCAGTCGCAGTGGCCATATCGTTGTCGTCGGTCCTCAGTCAACGACGTTGAAATGAAATGAGGAGAAGAGAAGATCTAATCTAAGGCTTATGGCGGAAGAAGCTGGTGATAATGATAGCGGTGATGTGCGATGTGTGGGAACAACGGCAGCGCACACCCATCACTCTCAGAAGAAAAGGAAAATTAAGAAAAGCTAAGCAGAGAATTGGAGAAGACAGCGCCGAGAGGAGAATGAGAATGAGTTTGCTTTCTCGGGGGACTTCCGGGAAGAAAGAATCCTGTGTTTATAATACATCAACACGGACGGACACGGGGGCAGATGGGAGTGCGTACTTTACCTTCATGCCCTTACACTACGTAATCACTCGTTACCTTCCTTGTTAGGGATTGGGAATGGCTAACATCAGGCCAGGGTCATTTGGTACTTGTTTCTATACCCGTGTTTTAAATAAGTATCGGGACTTGGACTCATACTCGTGCGAGTAGTGATTCTAATACTCATACTCTTACTAGGTACTTAAGTACCCGTACTCATATCCATTACCCACACTTTTGTTAACAATAAAAATAATAAATTGATTAGAAAATAAAAATTAATTAAAAAATCACTCTAGGACAAATAAAAAATAATTCATAAATCATTCAAGTTTAACTATAAAACAACTCTGATAATGTAGAAGTGGACGAGAGATGAAAATAATGGGAGGAATAATGGAAATTAGTTCAAGTTTTGCTATTTTAGTGTTTAGAAATACAAAATTATAGCATTTAATTAAATTGGTAATATATATCAATGTATTTTGGTGACTATAATATATATTAACATTAACTACGCTTTTTGGGAAAAATATTAATTAATAATATAAACATATATATATTTAATTTTTTTTGACGAAATATATATATTTAATTTAATTAATCATATGTATATAAATTACATCAATTATATATATATATATATTATATAAGTGCGGGTATGGGTAGGGTACCATAGTACCCATACCCGCACTCGTACCCATTAAAAATGCGGGTAATTACCCATATCCGGACTCATTTGATGGGTAATTACCCTACTCATTATAGATAATTTTTGCGGGTACCCACCGAATCTGAGTCCAATTGTCATCCCCATTCCTTGTAGGGGTGTTTATGGGACGGGTTGGAACGAGTTTCACTTGTCCCTAACCCGACCCTAATTTTTTTATCGGGAGAATTCTATGGACCCGAACCCATCCATAGACCCGAAGAGACACAATGATGTGTGGGTCTAAGTAGGACAGGACCGGGTTGGCCCGATATATAAGCTAAATATAATCATGAAGTGATCATATAATAATGTCCAAAAGAAAATAGTTCATACCATTAATAAATATATTGCATACAATAAAATATCTCTTAATGTATGCAATATGTTTTACTTGTTTAAAGTTGGGATATTACTAAACCAAAAATAACATTATATCACTTTATAATTTTATGTATAGAATGTATTTTTAAAGGTAAATAGAGGAAACTTAGACTCAAAAACCCCATCTAAAATGAAAAAAAATAAGGTTAGGACTTTACATAATAGAAAATCATAAGTAATAAATATTATATTTATATATAAAGGACGGGCCGGGTAACCCGAATATTAACCAAAACCCGTCCTCAACCCGATACCGGATCAAAAAATGAGACCCAATGAGACCCGATATGGTTCTATTCTTTCTTGTAAGATAGGAACAGACTCGACCCGAGTAGGACGGGTTGGGACAGGTCAAAGGGACGGACCGGGTCTTCAACACCCCTAATTCCTTGCTCATTTTGTTTGGTCATTTTGCTTTCCCGTTCCCCACCATTACCCCGTTTTCCTTTGCAAATACCTCCATTCATTTAAGTGGTTATTAAACTTTTTACTGCCTGTATATCAATAGATATATTTACCTCATAAGATTTCAACAAAATATTTTTAATTTCTATGTTTATTAATAGTTTTTTAAAATTAATATATTATTCTTACAAGTAATTTTTGAATGAAAGAAAATCTATAATATCACTCAAAAATTTAAAACAATTTTATTAGGTGCTTTTATATATTTTTTATTACTTTAATGTATTTTTAATATTTGATTGATTGTCCATAGACACCGTTCTCTTTAAGTAAGAATTACTCTATTTTTACTTTAAAAACTGATAAATCAATATATTGTTAAAAACAATATGATATTTTAAAATTAAAAAATACTAACAACACACAATTTGGCTCTTTTCAACACACTCTTTATAATTGGTTGAAATTTAAAAGTTATATGAATTCTACCACATTCGAAGTTTGATGGGAGCAAATGTGAATTTTAACTAATAAAAAAAGAATATGTTAAAAAGAATGAGTTAGAGAGTGTAATGACTAACACTCCTCATTACAATTCTCCTGAAAAAATATGTTTTTTTTTCTAAGTGATCAATAAACAAGTTAATTACTACTATGATAATTCAAAGTTTGACAATAATTATATATAGATTGTTTGGTTGACGATTAAACATTATACTATTCAATCAAAATCTGTAATTTTTTTTCAAGAAAATCTGTATGTTAATTATATGAAGTATGTGAAGCTCACCGAAAAAATACGAAGTATAAAACATACAAAAAGTTGGTGAATTCCACGGTGTGGTACCTTAATAGGTGCTTCACCGTGTACCCCTTGATTTAGGGATATGTTAGCAAAAAAAAAATATTTTTAGAATTTGCAATATGGTCCTCAAAATATTTTTAGAATTTACAATATGGTCATCCAGGAGGACCATATTGCAAATTCTAAAAATATTTTTTTTGCTAACATGCCCCTAAATCAATGGGTACACGGTGAGGCACCTATTAAGGTACCTCACCGTAGAATTCCCCCCAAAAGTTTCCTTTTTATAGATGAAGATAAGTTTTTAGGGTGAATTCTACGGTGAGGCACCTTGCCTCACCGTGTACCCCTTGATTTAGGGGCATGTTAGCAAAAAAAATATTTTTAGAATTTGTAATATAGTCCTCAAAATATTTTTAGAGTGTACAATATAATCCTCCAGGAGGACCATATTGTAAATTTTAAAAATATTTTTTTTGCTAACATGCCCCTAAATCAAGGGGTACACGGTGAGGCGCCTATTAAGGTACCTCACCCTAGAATTCCCCAGTTTTTAGAAGATGTTAAACAAGTAGTAGATCACCGGATAGAGTGGTCACCACACTATATATAGTAAGCAACCTTTATCCCTGTTTGGTGATGTAGAAATAGGGGGGAAGAGAAATGAGATGGGTGGAAGTGGAAGGAAATAGACCTACTTCCCATATTTGGTGGCACAGTGGAAATGTGGAGAAATGCACTTTAATGGTGGGTCCCACCAGAGTTTTATTTCTCTCCCAAATAGGCGATAAATGCAAAAAAATGGAGTTGTGGTCACGCAATAATCGATTATTTTGTATCAATAATCGATTATTTTGTGTGATTTGATACAATAATCGATTATTTTGTCAAAATAATCGATTATTTTGTATCAAAAATTGATTATTTTGGTTCTATTTCTCACCTATTTCACTCACACCAAACAACATACTTTCACATTTCTCTTCTATTTCTCACCCATTTCACTCACACCAAACAACCCTTATTTCTCCTCTATTTCACCTCTATTTCTCTTTCCTCCCACTTCTCTTCTACCCATTTCTCTTCTCACCATTTCTACAATATCACCAAACAAAACATTAAAGATGACAGATAAATTGGGCTCAAAAGAAGGGAACCGTGACATTTTTTTAAGCATAGAAATTAATTTGTTATATTAATTCTTCCAATTAGGGTGACTCTCAAGTCAATGTTTAGTGTTCAAAGTTGTTATTTTGATAAAGCTAGTCTAGGTATAACAAGAAGATCACCTAAAAATATCTTAAAATTTCCTAAAATTCTTAGACAATCTAGTCTTAATATCTTGAGAATGATCATCCTCTTTATATTTATTTTGAGACGAGTTAGTTGTAAAACTTAAGGGCCGTTCGGGATGGTTACGAGTTTTTAGATTTTGGCTTTTTAAAATTTCAATAAAGTTTTTACAACTCAATACCAAAAATTGAAAACCACAAAAAGTGATTTTCAATTTTTGGTTCTGAGTTGTAAAAACTTGATTTAAAATTTTTAAAAACCAAAATCTGAAAACTCGGAACCACCCCGAACGAGACCTTAGCTTCTCTTACCAAGGCCTAAGAAAATGTCGGTATCAAAAAGCATTTGATAATTTTTTTTTTACAAACAATTGCCTTCTAAAGAAAAGGAAGATTAGAGAAATAGTACCTAAATGGTGAGTTGTAGACACATGATAACAAACAAGTTTATGTTTTATATATATGAAAAATAAATTTGAAATAAAATATTTAGACATATTAACATAAAGCTTATTTCCAAACTAGTTTAGTACAATTTTGTTAGGAGACTCCTTCATAATAAGTTTGAGAAAGATGCATTTTGTAAATTAAGCTTGTGAAAGGGCAAAAATTTTAGAATTTATATATCTTTAAGCAAAGATTTTTTTTTAATTCGGAATCATACGTATTCTCCATGGATGACAATATATTGTTGAAACTGGATCAGATCACTCTAAAACAGCCCCGCGTTAGTTGATCTACACGATAATCAAGCAAAAGAATGTTTTAAGTGTAAAACACCTTGGATTGTTATTTATCAATTTTTTGGTCCGGTTAGAGCAACAAGTTTGTAATTCAGGTTACATAAAATTCATTTAGATCTAATCATGCAGGTATTACAACTAATTAACACATTCAAGCTAGCTCATAACTCTATAACTGTTTCTTCATATACCAGCTCCAGCTCTTTCTTATTCGTGAATCTTCAAGCTCCTCTACAGGTGTGTGAAACAGATTTTGAGTGTGCCTGCGAAGACACTCAATCCAGAAGTCAGTATGAATTTTGTTAGAGTGTTGGCAAAATTAGAAGGAAGTGTATACCTTATTTATGATCTGCATGGGAGTATATATAATGCTCATAGAAGCTTCTACAATGGCTGTGTGAGGGGTGAATTGACACCACTAACTCTTAGGTAATCTTACTAGATGTTAGCTTGGATATGGAGAGGATTTTTTCTTGTAAGAGTGTTTTATTGTGATCTTGCCACTTATTTGGACATGTGTCCTAGTATCCATGTAATTCCGAGACAAGTATTAATTTTAATGTTGGAAGTGTTATTTCGGTTTACGCATGCGAGTAAGCTCCTTCTGTCCTAGTTGGCCTAGATGGAGTGGACTGTCTGAATCGGATCCTAGTTATCCTCGGAACAATAACTAAAAACATTTAAGCACACAAAATAATGCAACTTACTCTTTGTTTTATAGTTGCTACAATACAAAATTATAGTTTCATAGAATTGATTTTAAATCACTTTCATTCAATGTGTTTTGTAAAACATGCATCACTAATCTCAACTATTATATGAATAAGACCCAAAAAAATTATTAATATATATAAGCAATAAGTAACTCCCATGAATTGCTCCATTAAAAAAGCTGTTACCATATCATTTATTAGTTTTTTTTCTTACGCACCTCTATCTAGTTTTGAATTTGCTTATCAGTTGATTCAGTTCTGTCACTATGACAAAAAAAAAAAATCTGGCACTACTTGCTCGACTTGTGCATGTCTGATTGGACCACCTAGCCTCGATGGTCCATCAACTCCCTATGTCGCTTTCAAACACAGTAGTTTTGTAGAATTTTTATTAAAAATACTTTATCCTTCTTACTGCCTTTTTAAAGTAAAATACACAAAAATATATATTTAATTATCATATATATTAACAAAATATTTTTGGTAAAAACTACGTGTATTTTCTTTCAGAGATAATTTTACTTGAATCAGAAACATCCATATTATGGTAGAGATAGCTCTTCTGGCGAGGAATTTTTCATCCATAAAACTCAAATCCAAAACTTAAACCTGAAATCTAGGTTCAGTTTATTTTTTTCCTTAAAATTTATAACTATTTTTTCACAATTTTTTATATAAATTATTTATATATGTTAATTTTATTATAACTTATAATTATTTATAAGCTGATAACTATTATAAGTTGAATTTTAAGATTTTTATAATAAGAAAAATCTTAATATCTATTATATTAAAAGAAAATAAATAATGCCCACCACTAATTAAGTTTAAAATATATACTTTAAGACTTTTAGAGATTAATTTCAAAGTTCACCTTGACTTAAAATGTGTTTAATAAAGATAATATAAAAATATATATAAATTCACACACACACACACATATATATATATATATATATATATATATATATATACACTCAATGTCTTAAGAGATTTTGAGGGAAGATGTAAAGTCATGTTTATAATTATATTCGCTTGCTAAGTATTTGTGAAGAAATTTCTCTTTATATATGTTTCAAGTTAGATTTTAAAATCTCACATTAATTGAAAATAATGTGCTTAATAATATAAAAAGTAATTTGATTCTTTTTATACTAAAAAGTAAAAAGTAATTATTAATAAATTAATATAACAATATAAGAAATTAATATATATAAATTTTTAAATTAATATAAATAATCTTATTATAAATTTTATAAGACAAAAAAATTAATAATGATTGGTAAAATAATATATATCTATGTGTAATTCTTAAATATATGTTTTTATTTATCTTAAAAATATTTTAGATTAAATAAAAAATAAAGAAAATTTAGAAAAAAAATGTTTTTTTTAAAACCGGTTTTTCTGACACCGGTTTTTGACCGGTTTAACCAGTTCTTGACCGGTTTTTTCTTGAGCGGTTCAGTAGTTTATTTGAACCAGACACATGACCAATTCACTGATTTTCCGGTTCGACCGTTTGGTCCGATCCGGTTTTCATAATCATGGTATTAGCATTTGTCCCACATCCAAACACGTCATGAAACAAACTTGTTGCTTATCAAATTAGCTTGTTAGTTGTTGACTATGACACAAAAGCTTATCAAAAGCCTTCCTCAAAGAAAAGCAGTAGAAGAACAATCATCTTCACAAAAATGTCCAAGGTTTAAACTGTGTCCGTCCGTATAGACATGAAGTAATTAGTTGAATATTTCTCATTTCTCTTTATAGGTGAAGGAATACCAACAAAATATAGCCTCTTTAAATCAAAGCAAAGAGCACAAATATAAAATCCGTGTTTTCCCCGAATTAATTGAATTTATCATTATAAAGTATTAAAATATATAGAAAACACGATCCTTTTACGGTGTAAAAAAATTATACAGGATCTGATCCATTATGTTTTTATTGTATGATATATAAAATATTTAAAATAAATTTAATATAAAAAATTTAAACAGTAGGATCAGAATTGCAGGAGGATCATTTATTTGAGTTATTTCAAACACTATGCAATTTCTAAAATAAGTTGCCTTTTATATATGTTTATAAAAAAACACATCTTCATAGAAAATCGAGAAAACAATATATTATATTATCCTATCCTATAGTGTATAATTCACGTATAAAATAAAAAGATGCTAAAAACTCACCCGCCACCTGTCACAGTCCTTGATTTTGCCTCGTGTAGGAAATTGGAATTATGCTCCATAGATGCCTTCTTTCTTCTTTCCTTCCGTTCCGTTCCGTTTATTATTTGGCTTCAAGTGTTCTTTATTTCAATTATATATACGACGAATCCTCAGTCAAATATAGTGAAACTTTGTAGTTTTGTACAGGATTCTTTATTGTTATGATATGATATAAGATGATTAATTCGACAAAAAAAAAAAAGATAAGATGATTAACTTCAGACAAAAAAAAATGATTAATTAACGGAAATTAAAAAAGATAGTGTGTGTTTGATAAGTTAATTTAACTAGTTGAAAGTTGAAATGGGTAACAAAAACCATTTCAGCTGTATTTGGTAAAAGGGTTTTTTTTGGGTAGCTACTAGCTTTTGTTAAAAAACTACTTGAGGTAGTTTTTTTTTTAAAAAAAAACTCTCATTTTCAACTACTAGCTGAAAATTTATTACAAGTTTATTTCTCAATCACTCTCATTCATTATTATTTAATAATTAACGATATATTATTGTATGTCATTTTACCATATTTCAGAAAGTTTTACCAAACACCTTCAATCAAATCAGTTAGTTTTTCAGGTTTTAGTGCTTTCAGTCAGCTTTTCAGCTTTCATCTAGTTTATCAACTTTTAGCTAGTTTTTATGGAACACACTCTTGTCAAATTTTTCTATGTCAAAAGAAACTGATGGCAACTTTTAATTCAAGAGGGGAAATTTCTATGATGAGATGATTACGAGTGTATTTGGTAAGGCCATGAAACTAGCTACTAGTTTATTTGACTAGCTTTATAAGGGTTTGACCAACATAAAAGTGTTTGATAAGGCACAAGCTTATAACTTTTAGCTTATTTATTTTCCTTCCATTTTTATCCTTTATATTTATTTTATTAAGCTTTATTATTTGTCTTCTTTTTACGTTTTTAAGTCATTTTACATTAATTACCTAGCTTATTAGCTAGTTTTACTAAACACTTTTAATTCAATAAGCTAGCTTATCAGCTTGAAACTTATCAGTTAGTTTTACCAAACACAACCTAAGTGTCTGTTTGGTTTCTGGTTGGGTACAGTAAGTGGTGAAGCTAGGAAGTGAGATCGGGGGGCCGATATTATAAATTTTTCAATCAATATTATAATTTTTTTTAATCAATCACCCACCCTATATGTAATTTTTTTTATATTAAAAAGACCAAGATTCAACTTACACGAATGAGTTACACCAAGTATTACCCTATTCATAACTTTAAATTAAATGTGAGTTTTATTGATCTAATAATTGAATTATAACTATAAATCTATAATCATCTTGATTATTTATGTCAATTTTCATAAAATTTTAATACTAATAACTTGATAATATCACAATAAAAAAAATGAAAACTAAATCAAATATATAGAGAATTAAGATAAACATTTATGTGTGTGTATATTGTGCATCTTACTTAAAAAATTTGTGAATTATTTTAATTATTATTTTCTTTTAACCCTTTATTTTAATTTTTTTCTAATTATTTCAATTGTAATCAAATGTTTTATGACTAAAAAATTAATAAGAATTTAAAATCTATAAAATAAAACTAAAATTATAATTACTTAATATTATACTTTTATCTAGAAAATAAAAATAGAATTTATATAATAAAATATATGTGAGTGTCCTTTTATACCTTTTTACATTCCCTATTCACTTAAATAAAACATTTATAATTCAATAAGTCAATTTATCATTTTCCAACTAATTTATCAACTAATTTTACTAAATATAGTTTGTGTCTTATCCAAATTAAGCTTCTATTATACAATTTTATCAAATAGTACACAATATATAAATTTACAAAATAATATAAACATACACATTAATTATATATATAATTAAAAAAATTGACCCCTTTTAGCCCCAAGGGCGTTTCGTCACTGGTTACAGTACAAAATCAATTTCATTGAATTAATTTTTAAATCACTTTCGTCCAATGTGCTTCATAAAATGTGCATCACTCATTTTTAATCATTGATTTTAAAATTATTTTTACTCAATTGTAAATTAAACAGAGACTAACTGGTGTATTTTATGAAATTAAAAGTAGTGCGGAAAATGTGCTGGAGAAACTAATAACTGGATCAGGAGGGAACATTTATAACCAATACATAAAGGGGAGAAAATAAAATTGACCTATGAACTTAATTATACATCCAGGCAAATCAAGGGATTGAAATTAGGGGTGGAAGTAGGTCGATCTAAGTTAGGCTTTGCAGGGCCCAAATCTAGCATGCATTATATTTTTTGTGGTCCAAGTCTGACCTGTTACCTGTCATAGGCCATTGTTTTAGGCCTGACCTGACCTGTTTCAAAGCCTAGTTTGGCCTATTATGCTGTTTAAAAGCTTATTTCATATTATGATATTTAAATAGGCCAATAAATTTATCTCTAAATAGGTCAGTGCGTTTACAAACTAATAGACTTTTTTATAATGTAAAAATATATCACTAATATATACCTTTAATAAGACAATAAATCTATCTCTAAATAGGCCAACAGAAGAAATTAAAAAATTATATACTATTATACTATTTATTATATATAACATATTCATATGTTTATTGAAAATAATATTATTTATAAATATGCTAGTCTGCTAAGCTTAATAAGTTTTTTAAAAGGCCTAAGTCTGACCTATTTATTCAAAAAGACTTTTCCAAAGAAGCCTATACTTGACTTTTTTTATTAAACGAATCAAGTCAAATTAAGCCTTTAAATAGGTTACGTTCCCGAAGAGCACTTGCACTATTTACACTAGGGGTGGGCAACGGGCGGGTTTGGACGGATTCGGGCCCAAAAATCTGAATCCGTTGCAAACCGACCATGCTATATATAGGCCCAATTCCGACCATTTATCACATCGGTTTGGGCGGGTTGCGGATTGGGCGGGTCATGGATTGGGGAGGGTGGGTTCGGACGGTGTGAATATTCATAATTTCATATTGGTTTATGAGACTTCTTTGGCCTTATTCAGCTTTGTAACTATATTTTTTTTTAGTTTTTATTAATATATAAAAAAATAGCAATTTATAAAACTGAATGTGCTGTCTTATTCATGATTTGGGCCATTTACATTTACAGATTGGCCCAATGGCCTAACTTTCATAAAAAAAAATACAGAAACCCTAAACTAGAGGAGAAAATGTGAACAGAGACCCTCCAGCCAGTACCACACAGCCGCCGTCTCAACCACCACACCGCGACCATGAAAAGAATCTGAAAAATCACAAAAGCTTCCAACTTTAGTGGAAAAAAAAAAACACAAACCAAGCTCAGCATATACAAAGAAACGCTTCAAAAAGCTAGAAAGGCATAAACTTTCATCATTTCATAAACAAAGGAAAAAGAAAAAATCAATCTTTTAGAAGAAAAAAGCATGAACAGAGAAGAAAAATGAGGGAGGAGAAGAAATAGGAGTTGTCTGCTTAAGACCCATCAGTCGCGGCGGTGTGTCATCCCGGTCACATGCTCACCGCTGCTCGGCCATCGCACCACCCCGCTACACCGTCACGACCCACGGCCGCCTCACCACGCCGTCGATGGATCTGGACTACGCCGCGAAGGAGACGCCATGCCGCTATGCGCCGCGCCGAGGAGAAAAAAGGAAACACCGCTAGTATGAGAGGAGCCTCGTTAGGGCGGTGAACGAAGGTGGCAAGGGGACCGACGGCGACGTGAGAGAGGGACGAGAGGAAAAGAGAGATCGGTGTGAGTGAGAGACTGAGAGGAGATAAGGATGAGAGGCAGAGGGTCTGAGAGATTAAACTTGGAAAAATGGAAATGGGAGAGGAGAAGGTGAGAGAGAAATTGAATCTGATGGACAATGAATTGCGTTGAAAAATTATAATGGAAAGAGTAAAAATTTAATAGAGGAATTAATTAAAGAGAGAGAGTGTCATTAAATCTCCACCGTTTGATCAAATAGATGAGCAATCTTAGCCGTTACAAAGAAGCACAATCTGTGTGCTCTATAAATAACCAATCTAGTTTTGACATATGTCGGTCGGTTCGGATACCGACGAAATATTTTTTTCGTATCCGAACCCGCCCACCATTAACCGTTTTTAACTTGATTTTTTACCTGCCCCAACCCATTACCCGGTGTAATCCGTCCGTGCAGCCCTTTCCCTCTTCGGATTTTTCGGTTCCTGGACGGGTACGGATTGCGTGCCCACCCCTAATTTACACCCTTAATTGCAATACTTGCCTAGAGTCTTTGTGTAACTATAACGGTCGGTCCCACTCTAGTGACTTGAGTTTAACATCAATTCAACAACCAGATATAAAAGTTATGGTTCTTATTCCTTTTAGTAAAGAGCAAAAGACTTACATAAATAACAACCATTATTCATACAATAAATACATAAAACAATTCATACGACACACTTTTTCTCTCTTTCTCTTTCCATCATATCACCTATCTCATCTCACACTTTTCTCTCTTCTATTCCTATTTATCTCATAGTTGTATGAGATTATTGTACCATATTGTTGTACAAAAACAATTTCTCTACATAAATTAACAAATCTTGTTCCACTTTTAAACGTGTAAACCTCTCCAAAATAAAAAGAAAATGACATCAAGAGGGGCACCTTGAGAAAAATTAAGAAAAGCTGAATATTGAATTTTGGGTCATAACTAGAATTCACTTGTGGCGTCTTATTATGTTTTAAAAAATAAGGGAAATATTATTCCCACCTCTTCCTGTTTTATTTTTTAAAAATATTTTTCTTCATCATCCTCACCCCTTCCCCTTCTCCCTTCAACACCACCTCCACTTCTTCCCTTTCACCACAGCTCTAGCCACCCCACCCGAACCCCACCACCGACTAGCTACCACCCTCACCCCACATCATTTTTTCCTCTTTCCCATATTCCTTAAAAGAATACAAGTTTCTTTAAAATTTTATTTGTTTCCATGAAATTTGGATGGAAGAAAAACTGAAGTCCAAAAAATGGTTGGAAAATATAATACACATGTGTTTGGAACAACAAGGAAAATGGGAGGGGATAGAAAACCGTACGACTACAGTCCATGTTCAGTTTTCTTGGCCATCTTGTTGTGAAAATCAGAGAAGGAAAGGGAAAATGTAATGAAGTTCAATTTTTCCTTGTGAAGATCGCTTCCTTCTTTTCTGGTGATGGCATCTGGCAGTGGTGGTAATGCCAAGCGGTGGGTCTTCAACAACGGCGCCTAACGGTGGTGGTGGTGGTGGCGAGATCTGAAGGTGGGTAGCTCTTCTCCAACAACGACTTCTGGCGGTGGTGGCAGCGACATCTGGCGGTGCGTCGTTGTCTTTTCTAGTGACGACACCTCAATCTCTCCACCCCTCTACGTTTGCGGCCACTGCACCAAGCTATTTGCCCTTTCCTTCACTTCCCGGAACCTCAACGTCTCCTCGACTCCACCTGTCTTTTTTTTATTTTGGCAACTCCACCCCTCTTCTTTGTGTCTGGACTCCTCCCTCTGTGCCTTTTTTTACTCTCGTAATTGTATATCATACTCATTTTTTCCTTTCTCTCACTTTTTCACTTCTTTTATCTCAAACAAAAAGAACTAAAAATTTCTCCCACTTTTCCTTTATTTTCTCTTTTTTTTTTCTTTCTTCCTTTTTCTTTGCTTTTATTTTTCTTCCTCTCATTTTCACTTCTAATCCAATGAGAACCTAAATTTCTTATTTTCCCATTAGTCCAATGCACTTGTTTTCCATCTTGGTTGCTTGAAGCTTCAACTTTGTAGTAAACTAACAAAATTTAATTATTTATCACTTAATACACAATTCATAGAACAATACTTTTGCCACTTTAAATTGTTAAATCAAGCCAAATACCAATTCAAGCCACTAACAATGTGAACATGAATTTGTTGCATCACCGAAATGATGGAATGCACACTACACGTGAAAACATGTCTTGCAATAGTATATTTTTTGTATTTTTCTTCTTGAAAAAAATATTAAATATTATTTTATTAATCCATGTTACATATAAATAGGCACCTCCCATGTCATGTGTTGAATCAATAAATTAAATGAGTGAGTATAAAATTCTCCTCCTCTCGTCTCTTTTTGCTTTCATTGTATGGAAATGTGTGTTTAAATTTTATTATCCCTCTAATATAAGTCACTAACCATAATCAACATCCCTAATATTATAATGTGATGTATCACTCTATGTGAGCTATATTGACTTATCTTTATGATTATCTTTATATATTTAAAAGTAGAGTAGTCTGAGATTGTCCTAGGGACACTTTTTACCACTTATTTTAAGGGTAATTTAGTACATTCAACTTAAATTATAATTAATCTCTGATTAAGGGAAATTGATAATTATTTTTTCAAAACTAAATTGTCAATCTGGTCCCTGAAAAATTGGAGGACCTTCATTTTAGTTACTGAAGGAAGGAAATTATCAATTTAGTCCCGAGTAAACTAGCAAATCGGTCCCTGACTTTTTTAGGGTCATGCAGTTTAGTCCCTAAGAAATAGAAAACCCCAATATAGTCCCTGATTTTTTGTTTTTTTTTGTAATTATAGTTCAACTGTGTGTTTCTCGTTAATTTTTTTATGACGTGTCACGTTTCGTGACATTGTGTCACACTATTTGTCGTCGGGGCACAAAAATAACGTCATTATGGTTGAGACCTTCCAACAAAGAAGGGGGAGAAGAGAGAAAAAGGGAGAATAGGGAAGCACACGACTGTTGGAGTTGATGCCTTTCAAGTTATAAATTTGACAAAACCATGTCATTTTTATGCCACAGTGGACTCTTTAGTGACAAACAGTGTGATCGAGTGTCACTAAACGTGACACGTAGAAAAAAAATTAACGGGAAATACACAGATGAACTATAGTGACAGAAAAAGCAAGTAGTCAGAGACTATATTGGGGTTTTCTATTTCTTAGGGACTAAATTGCATGATCCTGAAAAAGTCAGGGACCGATTTGCTAGCTTACTCATTTAGTCCCTGAATGTACTTTCCGTCTCTCAATTTAGTCCCTCTGTTACAATCCATCAGTCAACCTTAACGGAGACGCTAATATGGCACGTAAAGTGCCACGTGTACGTAATTACATGTCAATAAAATAATTCATTTTAGTTCCTCATTAATAAAATAGTTCATTTTAGTCCCTTATGATTAAATTAGTTCATTTTAGTCCCTCATTAATGTTAATGATTTTATTTTCATCCCTCCTGCTACATTTGTCTTTAACAACATATTCCTCCCAAATTCAAACAAAAGAAACTCTAACCCCCAAATTGATAATAGATTTTTTAGCCTAAAACGAAGAATTTAAACTGCAATTTTTGGACTAATCCCTCATTTTGGTACCCTGAAGATTTGGAGTCGGTCATATTAGTCCCTGAGAAAAGGAAATTGCATTTTAAGCCCTTGAAAGATGAAAAATTATTCAATTTAGTCATTGAAAAAATAAAAATCCGTTCACTTTAGTCCTTGAATGATATTTTTAAATGTCATTTTAGTCCCTAAAAATGACTAAATTGAATGAATTTTTCATTTTTCAAGAACGAAAAATGCAATTTCCATCTTTTAGGACTAAAAGATTTAAGGTTGGTTACATTAGTCCTAAAAGATGGAAATTACATTTTCGTTCTTGAAAGATGAAAAATTAATTCAATTTAGTCATTTTTAGCAACTAAATTGACATTTAAAAATATCTTTGAAGGACTAAAGTGAACAAATATTCATTTTTCAAGAACTAAATTGAAAAACTTTTCATCTTTCAGGGATGAAAAATGCAATTTTGTTTTTCAGGGACTAATATGACTGACTCCAAATCTTTCAAGGTACTAAAATTTCCAAAAATTGCATTTTAAATTCTTCGTTTTGGTCTAAAAAATCTATTGTCAATTTAGGGGTTAGAGGTTCTTATGTTTGAATTTGGGATGAATATGTTGTTAAAGACAAATGTAGTAGGAGGGATGAAAATGAAATCATTATAACATTAATGAAGGAATAAATTGAACTAATTTAATCATGAGGGACTAAAATGAATAATTTTATTGACACGTCATTACGTACACGTGGTATTTAACGTGCCACGTCAGCGTCTCCGTTAAGATTGACTGGATTTTGAAAGATGGAAAGTACATTCAAGGACTAAATTGACAGTTTCCTTCTTTCAGGGACTAAAATGAAGGTCTTCCATTCTTTCAGGGACCAAATTGACAGTTTAGTCATTTTTTTCAATCTACCTATTATCTATTATATATATTAAAGTTGGGTTGCAGATTATAATGTTGCCACTTGTATACTATTTTTGCCACATCAACATTTTATCTTAGTTGGCACCATCTCAATTTCCTAACCTTTCAACTTCGTAATCTTCTAATTATCACACTCAAATGTTTCACTCACTTACATTCTTTTTACGATCATTAAAATTAAAATACTCATAGTATTTTGAAATGGTTAATTCCATATGAATTTACTCGTCTTTTCCTTTCTATCATTAAAATCCTTTTAATATTTTAAAATATTATTAATTCACAAAAAAAAAGCACAATATTTTCTATCAAATATCATACTCATTTTATCATCATTAAAATACCTTTAATATTTTTAAATGGTTAATTCAATGTGGATTCACTCTTCTTTCCCTTTTTATCATTAAAATCATTTTAATATTTTAACACACTATTCATTAACCAAATTGACAAATATCTTTTTTCTCACTTACATTATTTTAAACTCATATTTTCTATAGAATATAATTTTTATTCAATTTAAAATCAATCCTTAAATTCTATTACATTTATACTTGATATATTTAATATTTTAAATTTGAGTTAAAAAATTTTATGAAATTATTTTTTCCTTCACGCAACGCACTGGTCAACATCTAGTTAGTGCTTAACTTTTAAATGAACATACAAAACTCCCACACACTCTTTTCAGATTCTAACCATGTATTTAATAAACATGTATGTGAGTTTTATGCTAAACCCTAAAAAGAACAAATTATGATATAAGACTCCATAAATCCATGCCTAAGTTTGTTGATCGAATTATATTGTGATAAGGAAAGGATACTCTAAATTATTTTTATTTCTAAAATGAGCAAGTAAATGTGTAAAACTATATATATATTTTTTTGGTTAAATTATGTTTTTGGTCCCCAAAAATATCTCGATTTTCCCATTTGGTCCCCCAAATTTTTTTCCCAAGTGGTCCCCCAAATTTTTTTTCATTCACATTTGGTCTCTCTGTTAGTGCACCGTTTATTATTTCCGTTAAATGCTTGCGTGACAGCTTAGGTGGACAAAATAATCATACATGGCATGCATATGTGTCATCTTATGTGTCCTACATGACTTATATCACTACCTTTCATGAAAAAACAATTATAGAGTTCATCGATGTGACTCACAAAAAGGCGTTGATTCACCACCTATAGGCTTATTTGATCATGTAGGACACATAAGAAAACACATATGCATGCCATGTATGATTATTTTGTCTAGCTAAGCTGTCACGCAAGCATTTTACGGAAATAATAAACGGTGCACTAACAGATGGACTAAATGGGAATGAAAAAATTTTTTTGGGGGGATCAAATGGGAAAATCGGGATATTTTGGGGGACCAATAACATATTTTAGCCTATTTTTTTTTGTGTAAACCATAGGTATCCCCTATTATTGGGGGCAATCATATTGGGGGCTTAGTCACAGTTAAGACTCGTCACCCCTCCCGAAGAATGTGTTTAATGGGAATTGAACCCGAGAGCTATTCCCATGATTTTAGTCTGCGTTGCCAACTGAACCATGACCATGACTCTTTGCTACATTCTTACTATTGATTTAATTTAAATTACATTACAATCTGGATTCATAAAAATGTAATGGTGGTTACATTGTACTAATTCGTTGTAAACACTACACACATTTTTTAGGATTTCCCCTATTGTAAGGGGTTGTACTAACTTTCTGGCCTCAAGAGTCATGTCCACATCTGTTGCTCTTCTTTTTTTTTTTTTTTTTTCAACAAAGTGCATTACTGCTTAATTAGTGCAAGATAGAATAGAACTCAGTCCAACAACCAATGAACCAAACTAATGAGGTCTGTGGCTTCGTGTTCAGGAATCACAATGGTGATCAACCGATGATAGAGAACTAATGGCTACTAGAAACCAGCAACTATTCACAAGATACTTGATGTGTGTGGTTTCCAGTTAATTATTGTCCTTTCGCATGATTTTTTAAAAACTTTTTACAGTAAAAAGAAAGAGCAATCACTCATCTTCCATGTCCCAAATTCTAAAACTAAAAACAGAGACAGAAAGGGAAAAAAATTCCAAAATTAATTCATCTAATATTCTCATTTCTTATATTCAATCAATCAGCCTCTTGCAATCCGCCGAGCACAACAGACCCGACGAACAACCCGACGGCCCCGACGCCAAGAGCGGCGGCGACGAGGGCCTGAACGGCAACGAGCCCAGCGGAGTCGTCGGGAATGAGAACGATCGCCGCGATGGCAGCCACCAGCGCCGGAAGCGCCGCTGACGCCAAAGCCGAAGGAGAAAAACTGGCTGTTTTCTCCAACAAGCTGAGCAATCCAAGCTCCTCGGCTTTGGAAAACACTCCCAATTTCTCAATAGAAGAGAGCGTGAACCCTAATTCCTCTGCCTTTGACAGTAACCCCGCTTTCTCCACGTTGCTCAGCACCTTTCTCTTCTCCAGTTTCTTGAACACGTCCACCTCCACTTCCTCGCTCCCCTCGTAGAAGATCCCCGCCCCGAACCATTGTTTTTTCCAGCTATCGTCGTACTTGTTCACCTTCCACAACACAACGAACGGGAATTCAATTCAATCGCCTTGCAATTTCACTCCCTAAAACTAAAATAAAATAAACAGAGAAGAGAGATAAGGATGATTTTGTACCTTCTTTTTAGGGGCCATGGCAACGACGGTTAGAGATTTGTTGGAGCGAGTGGGAAATGAGCGTTGGTGGAGGAATTGGAAAGAGAAGGTGCGGTTGGTGTGGATGACTCGGAGACCGGGAGCTGAGGATGGTGCAGGGACCGCCATGGATGATGGTTGGGAGGAGGAGGAGGAGCTTACCGCAGAACTGATGATATCTCAACTGCCACGTGGGACGACGAAGAGAGTGACTCAAAGGACATTTTCTCTAATAATAATAATCGACATCTTGTTTTTCTGTGACTGTGACGCGATCTTGTTGCTTGATTTCCCACCAATCATCTTGGCCATAGCTTTATCTTCTAATAATTCTAATGGACACTGTTGTTTCCTTCCACTTCAACTTATTGTTATTTTAATTTTGGCTCAGTCACAAACACCTCACCCCAAGACGGTATTTAGCGAGCCCAAAAACTTTTCCCACAATTTCAGTTGCGTTATCTACCGAACCACGATTCTTTGGATATTATCGAGTGGTTTAACTTAACATTAAAGAATTAAAATAAAAGCTTTTTATTGAAATATTTGTATTTAATATTATAAATATATTAAATTATCACAATTTTAATAACAATCATTTTATTTATTTATTTATTCTTTAACTGTTACTTTTAGAATACTTTAATTTTACCCGTCATGTTTACTTCTTGATTGATGTCCAAAATATTTACAAAATTAATATTCAATCCATTCTTAGTTATAAGAATATTATAATTACTTCACGATAATTAAGAAAATTGGTTAATTTAGTTTATCTAATCATTAATATGTATCATTTTTTATAATTGCCCTTGAATTTTTTTAGACCCATTATCTTTCTATTTCCATCTAATTACTCAATTGACTCACTTTTCTCTGTTAATTTCACTAATGAAGATAATATTGTAAAAAAAATAATTAATGCAGAAAAAAGTTGAAAATGCTCTTATAAAAAAGGTGAAGACCAACTCTTCAAAAAATATTTATAATTAGAGGGATAACTTGATCAAATGAGTATAGCTATAGGTTCCTACAATTTTATTACATTTTTAATTAAGTGCCTAAAATTTAAATATTTAGGTAAATCCTTATGATTTCAAAATTTTGTTATAAAACCTTTATTACGAGCTAACATGGTGAATTACTACAGAACCGATGAATCAATGTTGATCATCGGTAGTAAATTGGGTGGGTACAAGTTTGGGCGAATTCATGTTTCGACTTTGAAAATAAAAGTCTTTAAATTCAAAGATAGCTGAGCAGGAACCAAACTCTAGTGGCCACAAATGGAAAGTTGTATGTACATCCATTGTGCCAATGCACCCTTTTGTTATATACAGTGGCAATTATTATATATAAAGACTTGTAACACAACATGTACCACCACTTTATTATTATAATTCATCTATTTTTTATATATGTATTTGTTATTTTATAAATACATATTATTTTTTTAATATATTTATATTACAGGCTCAATCACAGTTAAATCAATAAATCCTGAACTAATGTCTTCATTAATTTAATGATCGATCCAATTTTTTTAAAACTTTGGTTAAAACCGTTCCACCAATTCCAAACACACTAAAAGACACTTCAATCTTTTCAATAATGCAAGTGACATTTTTTAGCCAAAACCAATGAATTTGTAATAAAGAACACGTGTACATTGTGACTTTTCTTGATTAAATAACTCTTGATTAATCAAGAGTAATAAAGAAAATTGTGGTGGCGTTCATAAGTAATCATGTGAGCCGAGTTTAAGGATCCACGTTGAGACTGGTTGCTCCAAGCCAATTGGGTCGGATATTTGGTATGAAATTTTGTGAACTCCAATGATGGTAGGGATATTTGCACAAGATACTTTGACACTCAAGTTATCCTGATCCATAACAGAGTAGGAATTTAGGGAACAATGCATACCTGAAATATGATGAATAGTGGGGTATTTATAGGTGTAAAAAATGTTTATAGCCCCCATATATAGGAGATGTTCTGGTGTGGCTGAGGGTGTGGCTGAGGTGTAGAGAAAGGTTCCTACTATAGCTCCTTTGCCCTTGCTATGGGTTGATTATGTGTTTGGTAAATTAGGCCTGTTTCCTGTTTGTGGCCCAAAGTGGAATCTATACATAGTCCAAAACAAGTAACTTAATCAAGAAAGTTGGTTGATGGGGAATATATTTACTTAATTTTGAAAATAAAGATATCTAATTTGCTAAAAAAAAACTCGAGAGTTAATTATACATGATCGAAACTAGAACTAAAAATGCAATTAAACAGATTTTTAATAGTAATATCCTATAATCAATTATCCACGTCTTCAACTAACAAAGCTTGACACAATTAATAGATAGTTGGGTCCTTTAAGTATATTGATAAGAGAGTTTGATCCTTGATTGAGTATAATTTTATTTAGAGAGGTTGTGCCCTCTTTCATAATCTCAACCTTAAAGGAATTAGTCTCATCTGTCAAATGATTTTTTTAACCTATTTTTGTTGATTCACAGTTTTTTGAATTGTGACCTTAGGAAAACTCTCTCATAGTTACACCGCATTCAATTTCATCACCACTAATTTTTCTAGGAACATTTTCCTATTTCGTTTTTAAGGAAGATAGATTTCCTCGAAAGTCTGTAGAGTTTTTTTTTGTTACATAAAAAAGGAAAATGACAAGACTAGAATGTAACAAAAGAAACAACTGCTCTATCAACTATAAGCCAACTGCTTAGAGCATGAGGTGGTTCCCTAGGAATAGTAAAATTATCTAACTTAATTACCCCCTACTTAGCTAAAAAAAATAAGCACAAAAATTTCCTTCTCTAAGAATATGATGCAAGGAGAATAGATAAACCATTCTAAACTGAGGATTTCTTGGATTCTCTTAACAATTGCAACATAATGATGAAAATTCATACTGGTCTCAGAAATTAAAAGAGTACCTTCTATGCAATATGTCCAACAAGTGACCTTCTTGTAACCTTCATTCTGAGCCAACTAAATACCATGAAACAAAGCCAAGAACTCTACCAAGATATTATCACAATGGGTTGTATGACCATGAAAACCACAAATCCAGTTTCCATGCCAATCCCTTAAGAGACCTCCAAAACCTCCTACTCCAGGATTACCATGAACACTACCCTCAACATTTAGAGCTACACCATCTGGATTTGGAGGGATCCAACGAACAATTCTAGGAGACCTATGAGGATGACCTAAATTTGCTTTTTGGAGATGAATCCAATCATGACTTCTTGCAACTATTTTCTGAAGAGAGACATTGATAAGTTTTGATGAATTAGAAAATACATATCCATTTCTATCTAACCAAGCCTGCAACAAAGTAGAAAAGAATATATTGCCTACTTGAGAAAACATGTTCTTTATCCATATTTTTGGATTATCCTCATAGAATTCTCTAAGATTAGTAAGGCCAACTCCATTCCAAAGAGATAAAGAGTGAGAACTGTCACACATACAATGCATAATTCCTTCATCAAAATTATTACACCGAGAACACAAAGGGGAGGAGGAAATATTTCTATGGAATCTTACTGCATTGGTTGGAAAGGAATATGGAAAATCAACCAGATTAGGAATTTAATTTTCTCGAGAATCCTCAATTGCCAAATGAAATGCCAACAATTATGATTAATTGTCCTAATTGCCCCAATTACGCGCAACCATTTATAAGCAGAGATGGCTGAATAAATTCCAGATATAACATGCTTCCAATTAATTAAGTTTGGTACAGAAGGATGAAGAACATAAAAGTTGCGATTTAATTCATTCCTAATGTACAATGGGATAATAGTACTGTAAAGTAAATCAAAATTGAAACTACCATCGTCTCATTAATCACACACACAATAATGATTGTCATGAATGTCCACACAAGGCAATAAATCAGCGAGATTGAAGTTACCAAACTAGGTGGAATACCGGAAAAATGATGACCCATCTCCAATACGGATTTGGAAACCATCACGCAAATAACTGGCAGATTTCTAAATTGCACGCATCACTTGAGACGAATAATTATGAGCAAACTAAAGAATCTAGACAAATGGCATATTTGTGCAATAATATTTGAACCCGATCTTTTCCTTTGAATGAAGTAACTGCTAAATTAATTTGCCAAGGAAAGCAACATTCATTTACATGATCTCTTCAAGTTAAGACCACCAACCTTCTTAGGTTGGGTAATTACATCCCAATTCACCAAATGTAAACCACCACCATTATTAGAAGATCATATAAAATTTCTAGAGATAGAATCAATTATATTGCAAACTGATTTTGGCAGCCAGATATTTTGCATAACTTAATGGGAGAGTGGTGGCGGGAACCAATTTCCCTGCTCAACTCAAGAGAGTTTCCTTCCAACCAGCAAGCCGACTTTGCAGTTTATCCATCAAGAAGTTGAAATCTTCTTTTTTAGGTTTAGTACGTAGAAAAAATTAAAAATCCCAAATATTTACCAATATTAGAAACAAATCTAATACCAATAATCTGAGTAAAATTTTCCTTTTTTCTATTAATGGCCTTTTTTAGAAGAGAAGGCTTTAGATTTATGAATGTTGACCTTATGGCCTGATGCTTTATAAAACCTTTGCATAACATCATAGACAATATGAACTTGAGAGGATTTGTCATTTGTAAATAACAAGTCATTGACAAAAAGCAAGTGAGACTATTGAGATCCATTTTTAGTCACTGAAAAAGGAGTTCATCTCTTTTGTGTCACCTCCTCATTAATAATGATAGAAAGTTTCATGTATAACACAAACAAGTAAGGAGATAAAGGATCCCTTTGGCAAATACCTCTTTTAGGATGAAAAGATTGAAGTCTCTAACCATTCCATAGAATATTAAAACTAGAAGATGAAACGACAAACATGATGAGCTTAATTAAAGTAGAAGGAAAACCAAAACAAATTAAGGTTTGTTTAAGAAATTTCCAATCAACTCTATCATAAGTCTTCCCAAGATCCAGTTTAAATCCCACACCACCCATTTTCTAGAACAACGATTTATGATATGAATAATTTCCTGCAAAACAATAGCATTATAAGAAGTTCCTCTGCCAGGAATGAAACTACTCTAAAGAGGGCTAATTAAATCAGCGATGAAAGATCTAAGTCTCAATTACAAAGACTATTTAACATTTGTAAAATAACAAAAAGATTTTATATAGTTTGAACTTAAAAATAATTTAAATTTATAGTGAAAATATAAGAATAAAATAATGATTTAAACCTAAAATGAATATTTATATAAGGGTATTTGATATTAAAATTCAATGCAATATAACAAATATTTCTTATAGTATTTCATTAATTATATGTAATAGATATAATAATCATACTTGTGAGAGTGATTGTAACTTATGTGTCTTATAGTATTTTATACATTATGTTTAATAAATGTACTTTTTAATAGATTGCTCAAGTTAATTTTACTATATAAATAATATAGATATAGATATAGATAGATAGATATAGAATATAAATATAGATATAGATATAATAAATATTTCTTATAGTATTTCATTAATTATATGTAGTAGATATAATAATCATACTTGTGAGAGTGATTGTGACTTATGAGTATTATAGTATTATATTTACATTATATTCTATACATTATTCTATACATGATAAGAAGATGAAACGACAAACATGATAAGCTTAACTAAGTAGAAGGAAAACCAAAACAAATTAAGGTTTGTTTAAGAAATTTCCAATCAACTCTATCATAAGTCTTCCCAAGATCCAGTTTAAATCCCACACCACCCATTCTCTAGAACAACGATTCATGATATGAATAATTTCCTGCAAAACAATAGCATTATAAGAAGTTCCTCTGCCATGAATGAAACTACTCTAAAGAGGGCTAATTAAATCAGCAATGAAAGATCTAAGTCTCAATTACAAAGACTATTTAACATTTGTAAAATAACAAAAAGATTTTATATAGTTTGAACTTAAAAATAATTTAAATTTATAATGAAAATATAAGAATAAAATAATGATTTAAACCTAAAATGAATATTTATATAAGAGTATTTGACATTAAAATTCAATGCAATATAACAAATATTTCTTATAGTATTTCATTAATTATATGTAATAGATATAATAATCATACTTGTGAGAGTGATTGTAACTTATGTGTCTTATAGTATTCTATACATTATGTTTAATAAATGTACTTTTTAATAGATTGCTCAAGTTAATTTTACTATATAAATACTATAGATATAGATATAGATAGATATAGAATATAGATATAGATATAACAAATATTTCTTATAGTATTTCATTAATTATATGTAGTAGATATAATAATCATACTCTTGAGAGTGATTGTAACTTATGAGTCTTATAGTATTCTATACATTATATTTAATAAATGTACTTTTTAATAGATTGCTCAAGTTAATTTTACTATATATATATATAATATATATATATATATATTCTTGTTTTATTATTTATTATTTATTTATCTAACAAAAGAGTATATAATAATTAAAAAATATATAATTATTTCTATCTCACAAATAATATAATATCAAGTAATCAAATGAATGTATGGTTATTTATTCATAATCAATTATGTTATTTAAAAATAAAACAAACAAGAGATAAATTAATTATAACATTTATTTATTAAAGAACGATTAATTTATTGAATTAAATTTAGAAAGTACATTTAACCATTCAATAAAATAACATTATAGTAAAATAATTTTATATCTAATATAATATGGATTTAACTCATTTATAAAATTTGATTTGCACTATATAGGACATAATGACTTAAGAAATAATATGGTTCAAAATATAAAATAAAAATTACCTTTTTATTTATTTGATCAATTAATTATGTTTAATAATAATACATTCCATACATGAACTATTTATTATATCTAAAAAATAAAAAAGAATTTTAAGATATAAAAAACGCATACTATTCAATGAATATATAACAAGTTCGTGCCAAAATAAACATTTATAAGTATAATTTTAATCATTAATATTTATTTATATTAAAAAATATATCATATATATTAAAATAAAAGTTATATGATAAAGTATCAACGAATTATTAAATTTAAAATTTGATGAAGTTGATATATTTCACAAAAACTATCAATTCAACATACGGCAAAATTAATTAAAGTTATTAAATAATGTAAATAGTATAATATTAAAAGTTATGAATTATGCATATTTGCATTTGACTACTAAAATTAGGAGCTAATACCACCTCATCAATGTTTGATAAAATAACATTTTTAGGTAGCCATGTAGTTGGAGAGCCCAATGCCTTATAAACCCCACGTCAAAATCCTATACTTTTCAATGTGAGACTCAAGTCTCATACCTTACAATTGAATCTTAACATCGCATCACGCTCTGTAGCCCCGACACCCATGCGGGTTGACTGTGCACTACCCTTTTTGACTAGTCTCGGGTGAACATTGCAATGTTGGCGTCACCACCCACACTGCTCGATTGCAGTTGAAATCCATGATAGAAGTGTCTCATACCATTCTATTAGCTCTTTTTTTTAAAAGCTACCTAAACAAGGAGTAGCTTTTCAAAAAAAGCCCCCTTTTAGCTATTAGTTAAAAATTTATTACAAGTTTATCTCTCAACAACCTCCACTCATCATTATTTAATAATTAATGATATCCTTATTTGTCATTTTACCAATTTAAGCTAGTTTTGTTAAACATTTTCAATCAAATCAACTAACTTTTCAACTTTCAGCTGTCTTTCAACTTCCATCTAACTTTTTAACTTTAATATAACTTTTCATCTAATTTTAACAAACACATTCTATGCCCAATGCTGAGTTTGGTTGTGGAGAAATAGGGGAAGAGGGAGAGGAAATAGAGGGAGGAGAAATGTGTTGATGTGTTTGGTATAGTAGAAATTAAAGAAGAGAGAAGAGAAAGAGTGTGGGACCCATGGCTGTGCATTTTTTTCACCAAAATGGTGAGAAATAATGGTGGAGAAATAAAGCCATGTAGGAGAGAGAATTGGAAAAAAATTTAGATCATTATGCCCCTAATTTGGTGTGGAAAAAAACCATGCAAAAATACTTTTTAGGGACATTTTGGCCTTTATAAATTATAATCCAATTTCTCTCCTTTCTATTTCTCTCGTACCAAACAAAAATACAATTTCTCTCCAGCCCATTTCATCTTTATTTCTTTCCTGCCAAACAACCTAATTTACTCTCTATTTTTTTACCTATTTTTCTTCCTCCCATTACTCTCTTTCCTATTTCTCTCTCTATTTCTTTCTATTACCAAACATACTCTAAGTGTTTCTAGATTGTGTCATCATGACAAATGTGGTGGTTGGATCTGAGTTGGCTCTCAATTTTGACATATTACACATACATACTTAAATCTATAATATTATATATGTGTACTGATGTGAATTTTGGCAAGTGTACCAAGTCATTGCAAGTATTCAACAGTAAGTAGAGTATCGTATCCACAGAGATTGAAAGTTCAAGTACCAAACACAGGGGAATTATCTAGTTGGCTAAGAGAAATGTGATTGTAACAAGTGACATCTAAACTAGTGCAGAACTTAAACTAGAAAAATTGAATTGATGCAAAGAATAAAGGAAGAACAATATCAACAAATGGTTAGGACTTGGTTCATTTCAACTCTCACTCTATGTTAACAGAATATTCAACTCAGTTGTTAAGAATTAATTCATGATCCAATTCACTGGAATAGTCAAAATCCAATTCCTTGGTGAATTAACCCTATGTCATCAACTAAGAACCCTAATTCCTTAGGTGAACCTAATAGAGACATGCATTAGTGTCAAGAATTGATAAAGATCACATGAGAATTAACTCTTATTCCTAAGTAATTAACCACTCATGTTGCTTACTTCAGATCCAAGTTTTTCTTCAATTTTCTAATTGTGAGAATCACTCTCAAATCATAGATTGGTTGATCAAGTCAATGAAGCATTAAGATTGGAAGTAAACAATGTAATTGCATCATAACAATCTGAATTGAATTCAAGAACGGAAATTACATGGAGTTTGAAACAAAATTCCCCAAATCCTAACCTTACCTTGTGTTTGGATGGAGAATTTTAGAATACTCAAAATTATAATAGACAATGTTGAGTGAATTGTTAAAATGAGAGGAATTGACAATGACAATCTAAAAAGTTTGAACATAAAAGAGAAATGTTGAAATTCTCTCTCAATATTTGTCATTTAAAATTCCCCTATTTGTCATAAAAAATCCTCCTATTTCTCATTTGGAATTCTTTCTTCTACTATTTTAATACATGAATTTTAGTAATTTTAAATTTCTCTATCCAAACACAAGGTAAAAGAATTAGAAAATGTAACAGCAATAAGGGAAGCAGAGGCATTGGCGCGAAATTCTGTTAGTAGAGAAGGACAAGTGGGAGTAAGGCAAAGCACAAGGATGAGGAGAGAGAATATAAGGCTGAGGGATTACACGTTTTGAAGTTAGTTGGAGGTGAATCTTCTCTCTGAACCTTTCTGAATATTCCCCTGCTACCTTCTGTTTCTTCCTTCTTCATTCTGACTTTTCTCTCCAAATTCATTTTCTGAAATTCTACAGGTGTGTTACTGGAAGGATTATCAGTGAAGTCTGCAACCGTTTTATGAACTACATTACCATATACAGTTCTTGAATTTTTGTTCCCTGTTAGCTTGGCAATTGTAGAGGATTTTTTTTAGTTCATTGGAGAATTATACATCGTTTCTGTTTGATCCGTTAACTTCTGTTCAATTGGAAATAGTTGTTTCATTGGTGCTTTCATTGAACTTCCATGGCTGAGAACACGCGCTTGAAGGAATTGCAAACAGAAATTCGCACTCATTCGGAGGATATTCGTCGTATCGGTCAAACGATGGATTTGCGTTATCAAGAGCAGAATGATAAGATGCTCCAAATCCAAGCTTCTATGGATCAGATTCAGTCGGCAATGACTCAGTTATTGCAAAATGCTTCTCAACCTCATGGAAGTGCTTCGAACAATGGGTCTCCGTTGGGGACACCGATTAATGCTTCCTTGCCTATTAAGGAGCTTTCATTCGGATTTCCTCATTTTGATGGATCGACCCCGGTGATGGAATGGATTTTTAAGGCGGAGAAATTTTTCACATATCATAATACTCCTGATGTGTCTAGAGTAGACATTGCTGCGATGCATTTTGATAAAGATGTCGTTCCTTGGTTTCAGATGTCACAGAAACTATCTGTGCTAACTACTTGGCCTGACTTGATTCGTGCTCTGGAATCTCAATTTGGTCCTTCACCATTTGATTGTCCAATGGCTGAGCTCTTCAAGCTTCAACAATCAGGTTCGGTTTCTGATTATTATCTCAAGTTTATGTCCCTAGCGAATAGATCTTTGGGATTAAGCGATGAAGCCTTTCTGAATTGTTTTATCAGTGGTTTGAATCCTGATATTAGACGTGATGTGGTTGCTATGTGCCCTCCTACCTTGTTGCGTGCAGTTGCCTTAACTAAACTTTTTGAAGAAAAATACAGTCCTGTTTCTAAGCCAAATTCCAACTCCTAT
The DNA here is from genome assembly GCA_026901365.1 of Sesbania bispinosa. Lineage (NCBI taxonomy): Eukaryota > Viridiplantae > Streptophyta > Magnoliopsida > Fabales > Fabaceae > Sesbania > Sesbania bispinosa. The sequence goes on along the minus strand of QLOH01001208.1, from coordinate 22,408 downwards.
ACTCACAAATATTCCCAAATTTCACACACCCCAGTTTCTATTACTACTCAACCAAAATCACAAAACAAATCTCACTTACCTCCACTTTTAACCACTCCACCAGGGCCCCCACTTAAACCTTCTAATGTGAAGAAAATGACTCCTGCTGAAATGCAATTGAGAAGGGAAAAAGGATTATGTTATTTTTGTGATGAGAAGTTCTCTTTTAATCATAAATGTCCTAATCGAAGACAATTGTTGATGTTAGAAATGGAAGAAGCTGATAGTGACAATTCTGTTAGTACAATTGTAAATCACAATATGCAACCAGCTAGATAATGGAACCGGAGGATCATCATTTGTCCTTAAATGCTTTGAAAGGTGGTGCAGGTGTGGGTACTATTAGATTCATGGCATATATTGAAAAATTACCTGTGACTGTATTAATTGATGGTGGCAGTTCTGATAATTTTTTGCAACCAAGGGTGGCTAAGTTTTTAAAATTACCTGTGGAACCGGTTGCTCAATCTAGAGTAATGGTTGGCAATGGTAATTACATGTCAGTTGAAGGATTGATTAAGCAATTGAAGATACATGTCCAAGGTAATAACCTTCAGCTACCAGTGTTTTTGCTTCCTATTTCTGGTACGTATCTCATTTTAGGAGCCAGTTAGTTGAAAACAATAGGCCCTCACTTTGCTGATTATGATACATTGCAATTGAAATTTTTGTTGAATGGCAAGTTTACTACATTACAGGGAGATTCTGACTTGGTACCTGAACAGGCTCAATTACATCATATAAGAAGAATGGTGGCAACTAATTCTATTGCTGAAGTTTATAGTATGCAGTTGGTGGAGGAGAATGTTGTTCCTAAGTCTATGTTAGACTTACCTGCTACTATGGAGCCTGAGTTAGCCTTGTTGTTGCACACTTATAGTGTGGTTTTTGATACCCCTACCAGCTTACCTCCTCCGAGGTTCGACGATCATTCTATTCCCTTATTAGAAGGTTCTCAACCTGTTAAGGTTAAACCTTACAGATATCCTCATAGTCAAAAAGAAGAAATTGAGAAATTGGTGTCAGGCATGTTGGATGAAGGCATCATACAGCATAGTAAAAGCCCCTTCTCTTCTCCTATTATTTTGGTTAAAAAAAAGATGGTTCATGGAGAGTGTGCACGGATTATAGAGCTCTTAATGCAATTACTATCAAGGATAGCTTCCCTATTCCAACTGTGGATGAGCTGATTGATGAGCTTTTTGGAGCTTACTTCTTTTCTAAATTGGATTTAAGATCGGGGTATCATCAGATTTTGTTAAATCCTGATGATAGATATAAGACAGCATTTCGAACTCATCATGGCCACTATGAGTGGTTGGTTATGCCATTTGGATTGACCAATGCCCCTGCTACATTTCAGAGCCTTATGAATGACATTTTTGTTGGCCTTCTGCGAAGATTTGTCCTAGTTTTCTTTGATGATATACTGGTATATAGTCATTCTTGGCAGGATCATCTACGTCATCTAGAGGTGGTTTTGAGTATCTTGAAGCAACATCAGTTATTTGCCAGGTTTTCCAAATGTTGTTTTGGAGTGCAGCAGATTGACTACTTAGGCCATACCTTGTCAGGATCTGGTGTAGCCATGGATGCATCTAAACTTGAAGCTATTCTGCAGTGGCCTGAGCCTACAAATTTGAAACAATTGCGGGAATTTTTAGGACTCAAGGGTTATTATAGAAGATTTATCAAGTCCTATGCTAGCATTGCAGCCCCTTTAACTGATTTGTTGAGAAAAGATTCTTTCAAATGGAATACGGCTGCAGTTAGAGCATTTCAGCAACTCAAAACAGCTATGACATCTGCTCCTGTCTTGGCTATTCCGAATTTCAAGGAAATATTTGTATTAGAGACTGATGCTTCAGGTAGTGGAATTGGAGCTGTCCTTAGTCAAAACAAACATCCCATTGCTTATTTCTCTAAGAAATTGTCTTTAAGAATGCAGAAACAGTCAGCTTATACTCGGGAGTTTTATGCTATTACTGAGGCTTTGGCTAAGTTTCGACATTATCTCTTGGGTCATAAATTCATAATTAAGACATATCAGAAAAGTCTTAAAGAGTTGTTAGAACAGAAGCTACAAACTCCTGAACAACAACAATGGCTTCCCAAGTTTTTGGGATATGACTTTACCATACAATATAAACCAGGGAAAGAAAATATACCTGCTGATGCTTTATCTAGGAGTTTTATGATGGCTGTCTCTAATCCTATACACTCTTGGATTACTAAGGTGATTGATTTGACTCAGACTGATCCTCATTTATCCAAGATTTATCAAAGCTGTTTGACAGGTCAGCAGTTATTTTCTGATTATAGTATTCAGAATGGTTTAGTATTGTTCAAAGGCAAGATTGTGTTACCTCATGATTCAGAGTTACTTCATCAGATCATGACAGAATTTCACAGTTCCAAGATTGGGGGACATGCTGGAGTGAATAGAACAGTAGCTAGAATTGCTGCTCAATTTTATTGGAATGGTATGAGGAGTGATATTGCCAAGTTTGTCCGAGAATGTGCAATTTGTCAGCAAGCTAAGGTTAATAATGTACTGCCAGCAGGATTATTACAACCTATTCCCATTCCTCAACAAATTTGGGAAGACATAGCAATGGACTTTATTGTTCAATTGCCACCTTCACAAGGGTTTACTACCATTTTTGTGGTAGTGGATAGGTTGTCCAAATTTGGATACTTCATTCCTATGAAATCTGAAAATAATAGCAAGGTTGTAGCTGAAGTTTTCATTAATAACATAGTCAAAATTCATGGGTTTCCAAAAACCATTGTTTCTGACTGAGACAAAATTTTCATAAGTTCTTTTTGGCAACAATTATTCAAAGATCAAGGCACAACATTGGCCATGAGTTCTTCATATCACCCTCGGTCTGATGGACAAACGGAGAATCTAAATAAGACCCTCGAGATGTACCTAAGGTGCTTTGTATTTGAACATCCTAAGAGTTGGGTTGTTATGCTTCCTTGGGCTCAATTCTGGTATAACACTTCTTTTCATCAAAGTTTGGGTATGACACCTTTTCAAGCAGTTTTTGGTCGACCCCCACCATCTGTAATGCATTACGAGCCTGATCCTAAAGATCTTGTTTCACTTAAGGAGTCACTGCAGCAACGTGATCAGCTTTTAATCAAGCTCAAGGACCATTTATTAAAAGCTCAACAATACATGAAGATGCAGGCTGACAAGAAAAGAAGAGATTTGCAATTTAAGGTTGGAGATCTGGTTTTGATTAAGCTTCAACCATATAGACAACATTCTGTAGCTTTGAGGAAGCACTAGAAGCTTGGCATGCGTTATTTTGGTCCATTTCCAATAATTGAAAGGATCGGTACAGTGGCATATAAAGTACAATTGCCAGAATCTGCTAAGATACATCCTGTGTTTCATATTGCCCTTTTAAAACCATTTCATGGCAAAAGTCCTCAGCCATACCTTCCCTTCCCATTAACTTCTTGTGAATTGGGACCTATGCTCTCTCCTTGGAAGATATTAGATGTGTGTGTGGTGAAACACTTAGAAACTACTGTGCCTCAGTTATTGATTCAATGGGAAGATACTGAAGCTAAGGATGCTACTTGGGAGGATTTACAGGAGATACGTGACTCGTATCCTCAGTTCAACCTTGAGGACAAGGTTGTTTTTGATGAGGAGGGTAATGTAACAACAATAAGGGAAGCAGAGGCATTGGCGCGAAATTCTGTTAGTAGAGAAGGACACGTGGGAGTAAGGCAAAGCACAAGGATGAGGAGAGAGAATATAAGGCTGAGGGATTACACGTTTTGAAGTTAGTTGGAGGTGAATCTTCTCTCTGAACCTTTCTGAATATTCCCTTGCTACCTTCTGTTTCTTCCTTCTTCATTCTGACTTTTCTCTCCAAATTCATTTTCTGAAATTCTACAGGTGTGTTACTGGAAGGATTATCAATGAAGTCTGCAACCGTTTTATGAACTACATTACCATATACAGTTCTTGAATTTTTGTTCCCTGTTAGCTTGGCAATTGTAGAGGATTTTTTTTAGTTCATTGGAGAATTATACATCATTTCTGTTTGATCCGTTAACTTCTGTTCAATTGGAAATAGCTGTTTCAGAAAGACATTACAAGAGATGAGAAGATGAAGAAAAGAGAGAAGAACTTGATAGAAGAATCCATAGTTGTAGTGTTCAAGCTTACTTTCACAAGTTTGTTCTTCAAGTTCTTTAGAGAAAGAGAGAATTTTAGTGTTTAGATCTAAAAACGAAAGTGAAAGAATGGGAAAAAACTGTTTCTGACAGTTACAAATTCCTATTTATAGTTGCTGTCAACTCGCATGGGGACATGATGATCTTCTGGATGGCCTCACGCGAGCATCCATAGGCTATAGAAGCTTTCTGTTTAGTCGTGTCCCCACAGGAACCACTCTGTACGTGTGCCCACACGAAGAGGCAGTGGCTACTAATGCTCTCTGATGGCTCGTGTCCTCACGCGACAGCAATCTTCATGTCTCCACACGCATAGACAGAATTGAATTTTATCTTTCCATGAGTTATTTTTGGCATATGGAAGCCTTCTTGTCCTCCCTTAAGCATCCAAAAGCTCAAATAACCTATAATTAAAAACAAAATGACATTAAAACCACACCTAACATCAAAACTATGAATTAAACACCAAATTTTCTAATTCTAAACATTTCAAACTATTAATCACACAAAAACATCCTAAAAACTACCATTTCTAAACTAATTACACCTATAAATCCACTGATATGGATTTATCATGAACATACGAATAGGATATTCTGTGTCAAAACAAGTGGCCCTTGATGGTGACATATATCAAGGGATAGCATTTATTTTTCTCCCAAGTCAGCTTTACTGGGGCCTGCATTTCACACTTTTGAATTTCTGATCTTATCTGTATTTTTCTTTCTACCTCCATTTGTTCTTACATTCTTTGCCTCTCGCCCATATATGCATTGAAACATGCATGTACAGATAGATTGAGTAATTATGTTATTGTAAAATTTTTGGTATTGTCATCCTTGTTTTTTTTGCTTATCGTTCCAATAGTATAGTACCACACAATAACTACCGTTTATGAATCAACATTTAATTAGTGGAAGTGTCCCTGATTTCATAACTCCTGCTGGTGTTGAATTCTAGAATATTGTTCAATAATATTGTAGGGGATGAGTTTCTATGATTGGGATTTGGGATGACACAATGCATTTGATTTACTAATTTGTGTTGTTCCCTGAATAGCGGTTAATTACCTTTGTTTTATTAAAAAAATTTCTGTTTTTCGAATGAAAACTTATTTGTTTTCCCAATGACCATAACAATTCTGGGTCAACTGGAAGCTAACTTGTATTTTTGTAAAGAAAGGTTGGGAAAGAGAAAAGAGATTCAAAATTCAGTTTAATTGCATGAACATACCAGTTAAACAAAAAGAATAAAGTAGAGGTTTCTAAGACTTGTATTAGCATGAATATTGATTTTTCTCCCAATGGATTTTATTGTTTTTATATGAATTTATTGCATAATTTGCAATTGTCAGGTATGTGTGAAGGACTTGAACTTCTGTATATCCAGCTTGTATATTAGTATTTAGATGAAATACTTCAAGTTTCTGTGATTTACATCTTTAGACATGGGTTGCGTCCTGTACTTTGTTGAGTATGGCATGATGATAGATATACTTTGAATTTGAAGAATTGCAGCTAAAAGCAAATGGGGAATATTTTCTGTTGTGTGCAAGTTGACTAATCCACGGTGTTTATCAGAGAAAGATTTGGAAAATTTGAAGAAGTACTTCAGCTAGGATGCCATGGATCATTGGAAGTCAACTTGCCGGTCATCTGTCTCATCGTGTACAGCAACTGGATGTTCGATGTGAGACCAAGACAAAGCTTAATTATTTTCTGACATTTCGATTATACCCAAAATATTTCATCTTTGGTGTTTTATTAGTACAGGTTGCCTGTATGTTTTGTCTATATGTATATGGTTTTTCTTAGTCCTTACAAGTTATAATTTTCCATTGGATTAAAGTTGAGTAGTTTTGATGTTTATTTTGTTTCAGGATAATGTCTTTGTCAATCTTGTTGCTTCAGTTCAAGATCGTGCTCTGTCAGAGAAGGCTAGTGATGCTTTTTACAAACTTAGCAATACAAAGACCCAAATCCAAGCCTATGTTTTTTATGGTATAGAGTATAAACCATAAAGCTTCTTAGTGCTTATGATTAGCAGTATGAGAACATATACAACTAGTGCTTTAATCAAGCTTATAAATAATCATCCAAGGTAAAACTGTTGTTCTAATTGCAGTAATTAGAGCAAGTGTTCCAAAACTCAACCTGGATGATGCTTTTGAGCAGAAAAATGATATTGCCAAAGCCGTGGAAGAAGAACTTGGAAGGGTCCTTTTTTGACATTAACACATAAAGTGAACTCTATTGGCTTTTTTGTTTAATTTGGTTTGGATGCTTTAATGTCTTTAACAGGCCATGTCAGCTTATGGGTATTAAATTGTTCAAACACTGATTGTTGATATTTAGCCAGATGAGAATGTGAAGCGGGCTATGAATGAAATCAATGCTATGTTCAACTCAATCTTGTATGACTTATACATTAAATTAACCAAACCAGATATTATATGAAAGTGTTAACTTGTTTTTGGAGTCAAATTGTGAATGATACAGAATTTCAGCTACACAAGTTTTTCAATTATCATTATAAAGTTACAAATCAAATGAAGATACTGTAGTAATTATTACATTATTTTATATCTCATTATTCTTTAAGTTAAGAAATTACACAAGCCAGGAATTGAATCAAACACTGGCCGGCAAACAAAATTAAATACAGACTGTCTCCACAATTGTGGTATGACATATACAGAGAGAGATTCTCATACTAAGTATATATAAACAATGCTTAATCTAAGATGAGGCTGGTGGGGGCTCAGTAGTTTCACTTGGATTGGCTTCAACTTCTTGAAGCAGTTTCAATATTTCCTCTCTCTTAGCCGCCAGGGCCTGCATCTTGGAGTCTAATTTTTCAAGCTTTTGCTTCAGTTTTACAGGATCCTTCTTATCTTCAGGGTTCTTCTTCTTTTTCTCTTTTCCACCCTCTTCTTTGTCTTCCTTCTCTTTCTTCTTCTTCTTCTTCTCAGATTTTTCTTCTTCTTTTCCATCTGCATCCTCGGTCTTCTCCTCCTTATCCTTCTCCTCAACTTCATCCTCATGTTTATCTTTTTCTTCAGTTCCTCCCATGCTTAAACAAAGGATTGCAGTAGATTACGATTTTATTTCCTCTGAAAACCAATCAAATTAATTGTTAAAACTAGTTAGAAGCTGTTCCCCAGTACTGAAGGTTATAGTAATATATTTATTTTAACTTTCGAATTAACAAACTTATACATTTATAGTACTGAGATTGGTCCTCATCTAAACCACGTTAACTTGGATCCAAGACTACTGATAGTGTATTTGATTTACACAGGATCCATGTTACTATCAGTAGCGTTTGCTTGGATCATGTTTAAAATTATTTGGGTAAATTTATAAAAAAATCAACACACACCAAGAATAACATTAGTTGAATCCACAATTTTTAACGTGATTTTGTATTGACTATACACTTAATTAGTCATTGATTAGTAATTACTTCACTCCAAAATGTCATGTGGTTTTCTTTTTTTGACCTATAGAAAAATGAAAAAAAACTCATGTTGAAATGTTGATGATTCTCCAATTTTACAATGGGAGGAGCAAATATATAGCGGCGTACCAGAACCAATAGAGAGTTTGTAATTAAATTTAAAATAAATAATATAAAAACAAGAACTAGGTGTCATACTCATAATACTAAATCAAAGAGAACTTTCATAAACAAAAAGAATGAACAATGGGGGCAATAGAGTTGAATTAAACAAATGAAAGAACATAGCACCTGGAGGCTTGAGCCTCAAATCCCTTGGACAAAGATTTGCAACCTCAAAATCAAAATTGCTTTATCATGTTGCAGTGCTGCATTCCTCAATTTATAAGGAATTGGCAGAGCGGAGCAACCAAATCTCCTTCACTAATTGTCAGGGGCTGCAGCAGTTTAAGCGCAAAACAATGATACCCACACATCTGAAATTCCTTGGTTTTAAATTTTACCATTGTTTTCGCTTTCCACTGATCATAGTCACAGGCCCTTAGTTATTTACTATATTTAACTTTGCTAATTGATAATTGGTTTGCTAATAATATAAAAGGAAAATGTTATATGTTCACATCTCCAAATATTAAGATAAGAATAAGAATATGGATGCTCTCCAAGTCACAAAAATTAGTTACCAAGATATTCTAGTTATCTAAGATTGGAACGGGAAAATGGAAATGTCATTGTTATTTGACATTTATCGTCAAGGGAATTAAGTGAAGTCAAACTGATGGAGGGGTGGGATTGCAGGGATTATATTGATAGTTATAAATTAAAATTTAATCGATGAAATTAAAGAAGTACATATTGAAACCTTTATCATCAATCGTCTTAATTTATTCATTACTATTTTTCTTTTTTGGTAGATACCCTTTATCAAGTCACAACCTCGAAATTACTATACATAGATCAACCTCGGTCAATCCCTTTATTTTTTAATATATACGATTTCTATTGTGGATAATCAACCACTATGTATTAACTTTAACTAATTACTTTTAAATGTAACAACTTATCATAATCTACCCACTCTCTCAATATGCCACTTTTATATATATAAAAGTTAACTTCAACAATCTATTAAAAACTATACTTAACTATACTATTATATAAAAGGAATATCCTCTTTTAATTTACACATTTCACTAGACGATTAAACTCTTATATTAAATTTTAAAATTATAATAATTACTCTTACAAAAATAACTACCCGCCGTTACTTTTTTTATATTGTTTTTATTTGAAATATATAGAGGCACGTGGTGTCTCTCTCCCCTAGTTAAATATAATGTATAGAATACCATAAGACATAATAATTATATAAGAATCTCTATGTCATTTTTAAATATAAAATGGTCGTTATATTTTTAATATAAAATTATACCCTTAATATTTCATAATTATAATATAAATAAAAAAATTAGTTATTTTAACCTTTTTATAAGGATTTTCTAAATATTTAAAATAAAATAATTAAGTAAATTCCGAGTAAAATTCATAAATTAAATATTGATAAAATTAATCATTTGATTTTATATTTTTACTATAATTATGAAAATTTAAAAATTATACACGTTTATCATTTTTGCTATCTATTTTTTCTCTTTTGATTTCTCTTCATGCTATTTTCTTACTTAAAAATTAAAAAAAAATTAAATTATTATTATATTTTAGTTTTTTTGAAATTATTTTTATATTACACAATTTATTTTAATTATTTCACTATTATTTTTAATTTTTAATAAAATACTTTATTATTAAAAAAGTTAATAAGAAATTAAAATTTATAAACAAACTAAAATTATAATTACTTAATAATATATTTTTATTTAGAAAATAGAATTTATATAATAAAATGTATAAATATGTCATGTGTGTCATTTTACTTTTACAATTAGCTTATTAGCTAGTTTTACCAAATACTTCTAATTTAATAAACTAATTTGGTGAAAATTTATCAACCAATAACTAACTTATTAACTAAAAGCCTCTTTGCTTTACATTTCCATTTCCTGTTTTCTGAAATTTTACAAAAGAAAAACTAGAAATGATGAAAACATAATTTTTTTTCCATGCCAGAATGTCTAGTTTTTTCTTTATAAAATTTCAAAAAAAAAATGTAAACATAAAATGAAAATAAAAACCAATCCACCTAATTTTTCAGGTTAGGATATAGACTGATAACCAGTAAATGGGGTTGCAATGGAAGAGCAAGAGATCATTGACCTCAAAAGGAGGTCAATAACCTTGTGCATGTTGAGCTTCCACCAAACACACAAAACAAATCTTGCTGAACAACATGGGTTTGTATTTGTCCAAAAATGGGTTTTTCCACACCTTCAATAATCGGAGGATGATTCTTCACCACTATGAGTGCATTGTATATACTTCAATCGTGAATTGGGACAACGAATTTCATGTTGGATTCCTTTTGCATAACTCTACAAATTTGAATTAATGAGTGAGAAGTGAACCTTCTGAAGGGCCCTGTTCATGATCAGGTGGAAAGTACGTAACCTTTAGGACTAGATTCTCTTTCTAACGCCTCAATTTTCCATCCAGATATGCAAGATTGTGGTGCCTTATCCTTTCCAAATGCCCTATTCTTCTTTTCTTAGCAAGTGCATTATGGCGTACCCTTCCTCAAAATATAGATATGGCCAATTACATTAACTTCCTATTGCTCAACTGCCATATTTTCCTTCAACGATCAAGATCTAATTCTTCGGCTGATCAGAGTACGTATTTCCACGCTGGAGATAAAAAAGAACCACCTTGCGTTGCACTGAATCATATCCACGTCTTTTCATTTGTTTTGTCCCTTCCTTCAACGATATCTCCATCTAATTAACCTCCAGCTAGCTGAACAATGAGTCTTTGTCTTTGCTGCGTTTTCATAGAAATACCTAAGTGAAGACTTCTTTTTTAATACCCCAGCTGGAACACTCCCTTTTCAAACAACAGACCCTCCGTAGCAATTTTGAAAAACTTTACACTCCTTACTCCCTATGATTGGTAACCACAATTTGGCTATACCAGGTCATTTGGGAGGGACACAACTAGAAGGGAGTGACACCATATAGAAGTCACCTTTGAAGATTGGGTAGGAAAATTAATATACCTAATGTAATAAATAATTAGCTGAAATTAGCTGTAAAAAATTTGTGTAATTTGGTAGCGCGCGAATTTCTAAAATTTTAGTAGTATTATATATCTTTTAAAGATTAATTAATTTACTTAAATTTGAGCCCATTTATTTAAAATTATTTTTTAAAAGAATTTTTTTTTTAAATTACTTATATGAATTTTTAAGACGTCTGTCTAAACTTTTTTTAAGAAGTAGAATCAGAAAATAATCAGTTTTCTGTTTTTCTTAAGAAGAACTCAGAGTTACTTCTTGAAAAAAGTAGTTAAAATAGAAGAGAGAGAAAATATTTTAACAATGTGAAAGCATTTATTGTGGCAAACAAAGTATTTTTTTATGATTGTAGCCAAACGAAAATTTCTTTTTATTATACAATAATCTCTAAAATAAAATCAATTTTTTTAAACAATTTAAAAAAGTATTTTTTTTAAGCACGAACAAACTGACCCTTTATGTTGTAACTATCAATAACCGATTATTTTCCCCCCTAAACAAACTAAAAGAAAAACAAAAGGAAGAATGAGAAAACCTTAACGTGAAAACTAGGGGTATTCAAGACCCTGTCCGTCCCTTTGACCCGTCCCAACCCATCATACTCGGGCCGGGTCTGTTCCTGTCCTACAAGAAAGAATAGAACCAAATCGGGTCTCATTTTTTGACCCAACATCGGGTTGAGGACGGGTTCGGGTTAACGTTCAGGTTACCCGGCCCGTCCTTTATATATAAATATAATATTTATTACTTGTGATTTTCTATTAGGTAAAGTTCTAACCTTATTTTTTTCATTTTAGATGGGGTTTTTGAGTCTAAGTTTCCTCTATTTACCATTAAAAATACATTCTATACATAAAATTATATAGTGATATAATGTTATTCTTGGTTTAGTAATGTCCCAAACTTTAAAAAAGTAAAGAATATTACATATATTAAAAGATATTTTATTGTATGTAATATATTTATTAATTGTATAAACTATTTTCTTTTGAACATTGTTATATGATCATTTCATGATTATATTTAGCTTATATATCGGGTCAACCCGGTCTTGTCATACTCAGACCCGGTCTTACTTAGACCCGCACATCATCGGGTCCCTTCGGGTCTATGGACGGGTTCGGGTCCATAGAATTGGCCTGGTAAAAAATTAGGGACGGATTAGGGACAAGTGAAACCCGTCCCAACCCGTCCCATGAACACCCCTAGTGAAAACTTTTAGTTATACTTCATTGCCTACTTGCAACTCTGGGTCAACAAGAGATAATATATATTATATAAACAGTGGATTTCTTTTAAACACGCCACAAAATATTCAATTAATAATCAAAAGCAAGTCTCTTATATATAATAAACGGAAACGCAAACTAGGTAACGGGAGGAGAAATCTTTGATCACGATGGCTGACCTTGTTCACTATATAATAATGAACCACAGAATCTCATCAAAAAGTTGAAAAATGTTATAGAAAAATCAATTGGCAAAGTCTCCCTTTATATTCAAGTCCAACGATGTGCCGTACAGATATATATATACTATTTCAGTGGTTATGCAAATTCATTATAACCAGTATTTTTAGAAGCTTGACTGTTGGGTGGTGGCTATGAGCATAATCTTTTATAACTTTATTTTTCTCTCTCCTTTTTCATTTATGAAAGTTTAACGAGATGAAAACAAAGTATCTCGAGAAATTAAAGTAAAAGTTTTACAACCTTCGGTACAATTAAAAAAATACAGAATAAATTAAAAGAGAAAGAAAAGTATAAAATGTTATGATAAGTGATAAGATAGAAATAAAAGAAATATATCCTGTACTAATAAATTTATTGCGTAATTAAACAATATATACAATTCGACTATCTAGTTCCATTTTAAGATCAATACATGCCACAAGCTTAAGTGAGTGTTTATATAAATTGTAAAAACTAATTATAATACATACAAGTAAAGTTCTTTCATCTTTTCAGTTAAATCAACTCCGTTGACAAATAATTAATTTCTTATAGTTATGTTAGATAAGTTATAAATATTTGAATTAATTAATTAATTAATTATCGACCAATTAGTGGCATATACTTTGCTTTATAGTTGACTTGACATACGTTATTTTAAGCAATTAAAAAACAAAAGTTAGTGGATGGTTGTTATGGGTCTGTCTACCATAGTCCATAACCCAGAATATAAAAATATAATAATTTAAATTTTTTATCATCAAATTTAACGTTCATTTTATTAATGACTGATATTAAATCTTACTATTTCCAGTTATTTTTATGAATTATTTGTTGAAAAGAATAAAATTTCAAATCGATAACACCGTGTAATATAAAAAAATTTTCCTTCAATTTTAAATTGATAAATCCTCAAAAAAATTAACATAAATTATATTGTAAACTCATATTTTTCCTCAAATGAAACTCTAATAATCATATAAAAATAATTTAATAAAAAAATAAAATTATTCATTCATCTTTAGTAATTAAAAAAATGTAAAATAGATTAGGTGGACCAAATTTTATTTGGTTTACCCTAGAATCATCATGGTATAATGATAATTCCATTTTTAGTAACATTAATTTTCCTAATAAAATTTATTTTGAGTAAATTGAATATTTATATATATATATATAAGAAGTCTAGGATAAATAAATAAAATTAATTATAATCATAGATTATTGAATATTGAGATTAGCTTTTTATTTATTTACATTCTTCATAATCCATATTCTCAATATCATTTTAATCAAATTTACCCAAAACGCTAAATATTGAATAAACCACCATTTTTGTCTTCGAAGTATCACTCTCCGTCCTACTTAGTTCCTAATAAAGTAAACAAAAATAAAAATTAGTCTTTGAACTTTTAAATATCTATACATTAGTCCTCCAATATAGACCAATGTTAGGCCTCAATTGAAGTGGTTGTGAGTTTTCAATTTTTGATTTTTCAAAAAGAATTTAATTAAGTTTTTACAACTCAAAACTTAAAATCTGTTTTTTTTTTTATTTTGAAAACGTCCGTTTTAAAAATCACAACAAGAGATTTTTAGTTTTGAGTGGTAAAAACTTTATTGAAATTTTTAAGAAACCAAAAACTAAAAACTCTACCATTCCAAGTAGGGCCTTAGCATTTCTATTCCATTTCCCCTTCTGCTGCGTGCATTTGTACACGAGTTGTGTCGAAATGTTTTAGGTCGTTGTTATCAATGCTAGCGAAAAACGATATTTCATAACATGATTTTACATCGGTTGAGCAAGAACCGATTTAAAAAATTATGTGGTAATGATTTTGAAATTAAGTAAATATTTTTTTAATTTCGTTCTTGTTTGAATTAATAATGTAAAAAGAACTTTTAAAATTATTTGGTAGTATAACCGATCTAAAAAGTGTTGTAAACCATCAAATCCAAGTCTAGCTCGTTAGGGCTCTCAGTGTTGAGCATCACTGATCTTGTGAAATACGCCGTTGTCGTCGTCGTGCGCCCATTTGAAGTGTGTCTGTCTTCAAAGTCCACTGCACCCTTACCATTGTTGTGCATCATTGTCAGTATGCATCGTTGCTCTTGCATTCGTGGTGGGAGTGGGAGTGGGAAAAGACTACTTTGTTTCGAAATCCAAGTTGTCAAGAGGTGGTGGTCAAATAGATCTTTGATCTTTCTCTCCAAACACAACCCTCGCATTTAAGACTTGCTTGGATTGCGAGATCAATTTTTTATCCTCTATAAATCATCCCACACCAATATTCACCTTCTTCATTTTTTGCAGTTTTTTTTTATGACTTCCCCAATTTTCATTGCTATGGTGGATGATTTTCCATTTTAATTTTGATCTTTTGTTTGTTAATTTCGATCTTAAAATAATTTGTTAGGGTGTGTTTAGAATGAGGCATGGTTTGAAAAAACATAAATGAACCTAAAAAGATTAGAGGTGTGGTTCAAATCAAACTAAGAGCATAAGTTTGAGCCTAAGCTTTTAACTAATGAAAAACTAAAACATGATAATTGGTTCTTTTTGGGTTTGGTTAAAAAGCTTTCCCGAAACAAATCGCAATCAAAACTCCTTCTGTTGCACATTCCTTTGCTTTTGAATCTTAATAATCCCTATAAATCTCATGAATCTCAACAGTACTCCTTGTAAACTTTTGAGAAATTTTCTTGTTTCTTTTTCGTATTAATTGCTTAATTAAACACTCTTTAAGTAATCTTGAGAGTTGGTGACACATATTTCTAACGTTTTAGCCTCTGAATTTTGAGATAAAAAATTATATATTCCCGTCACTCACAACGCTGCCGTGCTGCCACCGCCCGCTCTGCCGCCAGCCGCTGCTGTTGTCGTTCACTGCTACCGGTCGCCCGCTGTTACCGTTTGTGCTGCTGCTGTTCACGCCGCCGTCGCCTCTGCTTCTCGCAGCATTGCTGTTGCTCGACTGCTGGTGCTGTTTGGCTTCTGCTGCAGCTCTGCCATAGGTTAGGTTTCTGTCAAAACCCTATCTATTGCTGGTTCTAATGCAGGAAGACCATGGTAGATATGTGTGTGTGTGTGTGTGTGTGTGTTAAGCCTTTAGATTGCGTGAAAGCTGAACCAATTGAAAGATTGCTATTGGATGTTGATGGATTGTTATTAGATTGTGTGTGTTGCTGGATTATTTAAAATACTATAAAAGCACTCATAGTATTGTAACATAAAATGGTTGAAAATATTTGGGAATGAGTTTAGAGAATAGGAATGTATTATTGTGAGAGGTTTTAGGCCGATGATACCAACTCTGATGGATACCAACTCTCACTCACAGCTCTGATGAGTCCACCTTGGATGATTCTCCTTCTGAGGGTTTTAGGCCCATGAGGCCAATCAAATGAACCTACTAGTCTTATAGTTGCCTCATCTTCCTTGCTATCCATATTTAAGGTAATAGGAATTTCATCTCCAAGATAGTAGGCATTGCTGAGAGATTTGAGAAGCCTTGCTAGTGAATTGGCTCTGTTTTGAGTGACAATGTTCACAGAAATCCGCATTCTGTTCCAACCTGCCAGAGATAATTCTATTAGATTAACTTATTATTATGAAGCAGATAACTTTATATGATTTGTTCCCCAATAAGACAACTTAATGAATGCTTGTTTACTAGTCTAAGCTTTATTGAAGATGCCATATTAATTATAATTACCATATACTATTGTTATTTATTAATGACCTAGAATTAAGAATATGGATTACAATTTACAAATACACTTACTTGGCAATGTTGTTGAACGCAGATCAGCCATCCAAAGAACTTTAGAAACTGAAGCCCTGGGTAAAAGAACCAATGTGGTGTTATTTTATTTGGGATTCTTGCATGTCCTTCACATGCATTTTTGTTTTTCTGCTGATAAGTTACATGCATGTTCTGGTTTTGCTTAGATTAAGCTTATGTCATGCTATGGCTATTAATGCTATAATTGAATTGCATAGACTCCTTTTTGTTTGCTTAGATCCTATTCAAATAAATATTGGTTGCTTAGGCAAGAAAAATTGTATTGGGATAAGAATAATATGAACACGATTTTTTTCTCTGATTTGGCCAATTTGAATAATACATTGGTTCTTTCATCCACCCATAAAAGGAGAAAATATTTTTTTTAACCTTTCCTCTAGCTAATTCAAAACTAAGATCTAAGCTGTACCATTTCCATATTTAACAGATTCCTCATTTAAGTTTTCATCATTGAATAATACATTAGCTGCTCATTCATCGTAATAGAGTGCTAGATATATACCTTTTATAAAGCAGAAACTATTAGTCACACACACATATTAATTAGATTTTTAATTATACTTTATATTATAATATTAGTTTCCCATTTGAGATTCAATATAATTGAGCATGTGGACCTTTACTAGGCACCGTTCATTGTATTGGATCTTGAACTGTCCAAGTGGGACAGTTTGGGAAAAAACTTTGTGATCAATTGGTTATTAGTTTGTCTTTAAATATTACATATTATGTTTAATGAAATTTCGACTTGGTTCATTTCTTTTGTTCTCTGGGTTCATACTTGATCGAGGATGATATTGCCTAGATTAAGTCATGTACTTAGAGACCAATGGGAAATGCTGCCAAAATTTCATCAAATATAACATGTAATATTTGATGACAAACTAATAACCAATTGATCACAAAGTTTCTTCTCGAATGGGATAGGACCATACCAAATTTGATTGAGAGTTGTTGTTTTGAAGTGCAAATGATAATATGAAATTTGTAATGTGCAAGTAACTATGGTTAACAATATTGTTGATAGATTGAGTTAGTATGGATCGAAGGTGGATGTCTGCCAATCGTATGTCACAGGAATATATGAAAGGAGTCAAAGAGTTTATTAAGTTTGCCGTTGGTCATGCCAAATACCGTAATAGAATTATTTGTCCTTGTATAGATTGTTGCAATTCTAGGAAAGTTAGTGAATCTGAATTGCTAGATCACTTAATATGCCAAGGAATTGATGAAAGTTATACATGTTGGACAAGACATGGAGAGATAAGAGTTGAGTCTAGTGGTGTGTGTGACACCCTTCTACCCCATACTCTTATATATTAAAGAAATTGCAGTTTAGAAAAGGGAAAGTCCCACGTTAGGTAAAAAGGTTCACAATCACTCTTATAATAAATCTCATAGTTTGAAAACGACTTTATTAAATGAACTCAAACTCCAAATATAAATCAATTATAAACAGCGGAAATCTCCATAGGAATAAAAACAATTAATAATCTCCTGCCATACAAGGCATCCAGAAGTTCATAAAAATACTCCTAATCTAGGAACATGGTAAAACCCCCAAGCACACCCTGATGTCACATCTATCAGAGCATACCCCTTTATTCATAATTGACACCAGTTGTGTCCTCATCAACACCTGTAAAATATATCCACAGAATACGGTGAGGAAAAGGAATACTACCCATACATACACATAGAGAATACCCATCCTCACCCACAACATCATTACATCATGCCATCAATACATTAAATCACCAATGAATAACATTCATCTAAAACTCAACATATATTCAATCATCTATATCAACATTTACATGTCATGCCATCATTCCTATTCACAACACATAAACATATCCTTTATACATTCATCAAGCTCATCATCATCATAATCTCATTCATATATCATCATATAGTTCTCATACCATCATTCACCCAAATAATCATATATTCTATTCTCACACATAATACTCATCATCATCAATATTCATAACATCATTTAATAACACCATTTCATCATGAAATATCACACATCAATACTCCTCTCATCGTCTACCCAAAGATTTTGACTTGGAACTCCACACAATGGGCGCACCTCGTCAATCACTCTAGTTAGTACCAAGGTGGTCTACCGGTGTTACCACACACTATCCGATAGGTTGTACCCCCTCTATGGGCCCGTACAATCACTCCTAGGTTGCACCCCCTCTATGGGCCCGTGCATCGAACGCCCCATCTTGATCCCCTGAGTTGTACCCCCTCTATGGGCCCGCACAACTCAATTCACCTCCCAAATTGTACCCCCTCTATGGGCCCACACAACTTAGATAACATCATCAAAAGGTGATATACACCATCATCATAAATCATCATTATCATGCATTAACATGCTCATCATCAAACATCATCATTATAAAGTGATATACACTTATCATCATCATCATACATCAATATGCTCATCATTAAACATCATCATAATAAGGTGATATACACCGACATCATTATCATCATCACACTCATCATCAATCATCATCATAATACATCATCACACTCATCATCATAATACATCATCACACTCATCATCAAATATCATCATTATTCATCATCATAAGCATCGCAATCCTCATCAAACATCATTAATCAACAACACAATACTCATTATAAAGTACTCTCAAACAACATCAATCATCATCAAACAGTTAGGATCTCAAAATCCACTCTGGTAATCGATTACCAACCTCTAGTAATCGGTTACCCGCAAACAAGGTCTCTGGTAATCGATTACAACCACCTTGTAATCGATTACCTGCAACCAAACACTCTGGTAATCGATTACAGCATCCCTGAAATCGATTACCTGCAAGCAATCTCTCTGGTAATCGATTACAGCACCCCTGTAATCGATTATCCGCAAACAAACTCTCTGGTAATCGATTACAGAACTGTAATCGATTACCAGCAAGCCAACAGTGCTTCTGGGTTGCCCAGAACACTCTGGTAATCAATTACCACACCTAGTAATCGATTACCCGCGACGCAGATCGCAGAATTCACGATTTCAAACCTTTCTAAACTCATCCAATCAATCCCTAATCAATCTTTTACGTCTAAACATCATACATAATCATTATTAGCATCCAATACTCCATAAATCAACAATTAATTATAGATTATACCATCAATTCATCAAAACCCCCAATTTCTTAATCCCTAATCACCCCTTTTTCCATTATTCTCAATATCATCTTTAATCTCATCCAATACTCATCAATTTACATACAATCAATCATCAACCAACAGATTATATCTTCATTCTAAGTTATAAATTCATCAATTCAAAATTATACTCTTAGATTACTACCCAAACATCCCCTACATGCATATACAGGCAATACCCTCTCCCCCACTGTACCTTAAGCGAAGCTTGATCATAGCAAGGAAGTCCTTTCTTGAATTCTTGGCGTTCACTCCACAGCAGCTCTCTCTTGAGACTCCGTTTCTCCCCTCCTTAGCGTTTCGCTTACTGACGAATGATACGAATAAGGATTAGGGTGCTCTGTTAACCCCTCCTTACTGAAATAACTAATTGGGCTTGGGCCCACTCTCACCCCCTTATTCTATTTTCAATTAAAATTACCTTTACGAAACAAAACTAATAATAATGACACTCCTATTATTTATTTCCCATTAAATTAATTATTTTCTTAATTAATCTATTTAATTTAATTAATATTTATCATAATAAAATTTAGGATGTTACAGTGTGGGGGATAGTGACGGATATATGTCTGCTGACGTTGAGTCAACTACAAATGACTTTGACCGTGTTGAAGAGATCCCGACCGTCATTGAAGATGATCTCCGAGATTGCCCTGAGAGGTTTGAGAGCTTGAAAAACGATTTTGAGAAGCCACTATATGAAGGATGTACTAAATTCATAAGGTTGTCTGCGGTGTTAAAATTATATAACTTAAAGGCGGGCAATGGATGGACCGACAAGAGCTTCACAGACTTGCTGGAACTTCTAAAAGATATGCTTCCAGATGATAACGTGCTTCCTAGTCGAACATATGAGGCCAAACAAATGCTATGTTCCATTGGCATGACGTATGAGAAGATACATGCATGTCCTAATGATTGCATTCTGTTTCGCAATGAGTATGCCTCGTTAAATGAATGTCCTAAATGTAACGCATCACGATATAAAAAGGAGCAATCATCTCCGATGAAGGTGATGTGGTATTTCCCCATAATACCGCGATTTAGGCGCATGTATCGTAGTGCAAATGATGCCAAGTTATTAACATGGCATGCAAATGAGAGGATTAAAGATGGCAAGCTTAGATACCCAACTGATTCTCCTCAATGGATGAAAATTGATCATGATTATCCTAATTTTGGGAATGAAGCAAGGAACTTACGCCTTGCTTTGGCTACTGATGGTATGAACCCGCATGGTATGTAAAATAGCACACATAGTACATGGCCGGTAATTTTGGTGATTTACAACCTTCCTCCGTGGCTTTGCATGAAACAAAAGTATATGATGTTGTCAATGTTAATTTCAGGGCCCAAACAACCAAGGAACGATATAGATATATATTCTTGACTCCTTTGGTAGAAGATTTGAAGAAACTGTGGGAAGTGGGTATGGAGGTGCTTGATGGGTTTAAAAGGAGAAAAATTCACATTGAGGGCTATGTTGTTTGGCACCATTAATGATTTCCCCACGTATGGTAATTTATCTGGGTATAGTGTCAAAAGGTAGTGTGCGTGCCCTATATGTGAAGCTGGTACAGATTCCTTGCGATTGGCTCATTGTAAGAAAAATGTTTTCCTTGGGCATCGAAAATTTTTGGGTCCAAAACATCATTATCGATTTTTGAAAAAGGCTTTCAATGGGAAACAGGAATTCGGTAGAGCTCCTTCATCATTAACTGGTGATCAGTTGTATGCCAAAGTAAATGACTTGAGCTGCAAATTCGGGAAACCTTTCGCGAAAGAGCTTCCCACAGGCGGGTGGAAGAAAATCTAACTTCAGTCTCTGAGAAATTGAGATGGTTATCAAACGGTCCTAATGTAGTTGCATTTTCATACACCGGTTACCTGATCAATGGGTTCACGTTCTACACAAAAGAGCAAGATGATCGGAGTACAATGCAGAATAGTGGTGTAACCCTTGTAGCTGAATCTATGCACATCTCAAGTTCCAAAGATAAAAATCCCATATATGCAAATATGTCATACTTCGGGGTAATTGAACACATATGGGAGCTAGATTACACGTTGTTTCGGGTGCCTCTGTTTAGTTGTAAATGGGTGGACAACAATAATGGCGTTCAAGTTGATGATTTAGGGTTTGTACGTGTTGATCTTAACAGAGTGGGGTACAAAGATGAGCCTTTTATCTTAGCATCACAAGCCCAACAGGTATTCTTTGTCTCTGATCCAGTGGATAACAGGTGGTCAATTGTTCTATTGTCAAACAAAAGACATGAGAATAAATTTGACGACCATGACCAACTAGACAATGATGATGAGGATGATCCTTTTATGGGGATAATGCAGCCACCAGACGTTGAATCTACGGGAGATGATGGGTTGTATGTGAGGGGTGATCATGACGAAGGACTTTGGATAAATATAACAAATGATGGACAAACAACCCTTAACGTAAAGAGAAAAGGGAAAAGAGTTTGACTTAAAGAAAACATGTATGAACCATTTCAAAATAATTTATTTTTTGTCAATAACATGTATTCCTTCTTTTGTTACCTATGACTAAGGTTTAATTTGATCATTTGTTTTGATGTTCTTACAGGTATTGCAATGAGTTCTCAAAGTGATGATGATGACTCCACCTCCAAGGGGAAGGAGAGTAGGCGTGGTAGAACCGTTCTCAAAGATATTCTTAAGGCTAAAAAAGAAAATAGGAAATTAGAGGTAAATTCTTACTAGTTCACCAATTTGGGTATAGGTATTGGCAAATTCAAGTATAAATAAGTATATCATGCCTTTCTTTTTATTAGGTTGGATGGAATAAGAAAGGTCAACCTATTGATCCCAACAAGGCAAAATTTGCAAGTTATCTTGGGATTGTTGCCAAGACTATGGTGCCAATTACTCTTGATGATTGGAAGGCGGCACCAAAAGAGTTGAAGGAAAAAGTATGGAATGATATAACAGTAATATTTTCTTCTCAAATATGTCTTAATGTATTAATGTCTTTTTGCATCATTTCTTTATGTCTTTTTGTGTCTATA